>OMLC01056455.1:0-14722 GCA_900302585.1 Regalecus glesne
GGTAAATGATGGATGGTCACATCATGCTTGATGCAGATGTTGATCTGTGTCCTTCACAGCACATCTGGATCCGTGCAGTCTTTCACATGTGAGACTTTCTGAGCCATTTCTGATAATCACCGGCCTCGGGCTAGTTTGAAGAAGTTATGAATGGATGACAAATTCTACAACCATCCTTAAATGACATGTTCTGTATTTGAGACATCACACTAGCAGACATGCTGTGACAAATCTGCTGACAAATCTGTCCCCCAGTCCGTTACGTGGCTTATCTAAACATCTAAATCTTTCCTATGTGCACAGATAGGTGATGATTTGTGTTTGTAAAATATAAAAGCACATGTAGTCTACATTCTTGATGCAGCTGAGGCAGTGGTGGAGGGAAAGGTGGGCCAGGGGACCCATGAAATCATGAAATTAAACCATGCTAGGATTTTCATTACAGTTACACAGACCACTAGAATTCATTCACCTCAACCGAGAAAAATATCAACCTGTTGCTTGTTTAAAAGGAAAAAAGGTCAAAAACCTCTGCTGGTCCTCGATGGAGGTGACCGTGGTACCCTCGTATGCATTTCTCCATTCAGTTGAAGTGCAGATGGATCCAAACTCCTTCGGGCCTGTTTGAGCATCAAACTCACACGAGTGCTCCAATACCAAAGCCAGACATGACTTAATTCTAATATTACTGGAAATGGCAAATGCTAGAGATCGAGAATGAGGCTGAATCTCATCTTTGAGGCCATGTTTAGCAGAACTCACTTTTACTTCTCTGAGGTTGTGAATTTGAGTTGAGCAGCATTGATCCAAAGGCCTGTGTCCTTTCTGTCCCAACAGACGCATGAAGATGATTTGGGTCAAACAGAACCGACGTGAGCCTCTAACATGAAGGACGTCTGCTACTGACTTGAAGAGGGGGTAGCGTATTTTCACTGAACTTCATACATGAGACAAGAGCCTGTGCAGTGCTCGACTTCCCGACAAAGTTGGTGGTAGGTTGGTTACAGGTTGGTGATAATTTCCTTCCCGAGTCATTAGCCTATCACGTGTCATCAATTTAACGTGAGGTTCTTTGTTGTGGATTTCTTAAGGTCATTATCATTGTGTTGTCCCTTGAGCACGGTGTCTAAGCAACCGACGGTTGGTCTCTCCGGTGAATTTGGGAGAATTCTGACCAAAGGAGAGCAAAACAAGGGTGGTTATTCACACCGTCTCTTCTCCAAGAGATGAGCCAGAGTCTGCCAAGCAAACCACAGCGCCGAGGACATCTGCTCCCCCATCTGAATGGGGAGATCAAACCTGCTAAACACCCCCACCCGTGCGCACTCACGGTTTGTGCTCTCCAAAGAGAAAAAGAGAAAGGTTTTTCTTCTCTACCCGTCACTGCAACGGGCCTGAAAACATGATCACAGCGAGGAGCCTGAGAATGGGCAGGGAGAGAGAGAGGAGCCGCTGGTCCGCTCAGAGTCACTCGGTTCATGTTTTTCATAACTTTGGCTCACATGTCGGCCGTCCTGCGGCGCTTCGGGCCTCGGGATCAGGACGTTCTGATGAGGGGTCACCTCGGGACACCTCTTCTTCCTCACGGCGATGCTGGAGCAACTCAAGTGTGGACACCTCAGTGAGAAGGCTGATTTCATGTTGTACTCAGAAAAGGCTGAATCATGGTTGTGCACTTGTAGTTGTGTGTTAACAGTTAATAAAAACCTACCTTTTACATGCCTTCAAAGCCACCTATCCATCTGTCTGTTCAGCCAGTATATCAATCATTTTGCCTGCTTACCCACCCACCTACTCATCCATCTGTTTATCTCACCATGTAATCTGTCAACTTCATGACTGTCTGTCAATTCATCATCCATCCACTTGTCCTATCTGTTTTTCTGCCCGCCCACTCACCTACCCACCCATCCATCTGTCTACCTATCCATGTTATCTATCTACTCTATTTGTCGGTTTGTCTATCCATCCAGGCCATCCATCCAGTGTCTCTCTCAGGAGCAGCCACAGTTATCCACCACCATAGAGGGAATTTTTCCATAGATGATTTGCTCCTTGCGGTTGAAGTAAAGCATGTTGATAGGGGACATCTTCGTGGGAGTGCAGCAGGGCCCCGCCGTCCCCCGGGGGTTGGCCTTGTTCACCAGGTGTGTGTGTGGGTATTTCTCAAGGTGCATGTATTCACAATCCCCGGAGCAGTAGTTGGCCCGGTAGCGCTTGGGGGCGATGATCCAGTCCCAGCCAAACTCTTCAAAGTCCACGGTGAGTGGGTACCGGCAGCAGCGCCTCTCCACTGACTCCTCATCACAATTCAGACCTGAGTCTCTCCTGGACCTCTTGGGATTGTCCAGGATCTTCACCTCAATGAATGGTTGCTGCAGGGGATGTAACAACACAGGAAGTGGTGAAACTGAAGGAAGGAAGGAGCCGAGGTCGCAAGTTGTGTCTTTCTAAATGTGGTCATTACATTAATGTGGGTAAGACTGTGTGAGTAGAAGTGTATATGCAGTTGTGTGATTATGTTTTCTTGAAGACAACTATTGCTGAGATATGCTTGGCAGAATTGTATAAACCAGACATATAATCACTTGTAATTTTTGGTTCCATCAAGTACCATTTCCTGGATAAAGCCAGTTATCTCGATAGAGACCAGTGGTTCAAATCCCACTTGGTGACACCTCAGACTGAAGATGTCACCTGGATGAGTGACGAGACGTATCTCAATAAAACTTCCCATCTATATCAACTTATTCACCTTTTTGTGGAATAAATACAGAAATACATACATAAATGGTACATGTGGTGCTGGAGGCCGTGTTCTGAAACGAAGAAGAAAAATCATGGTGGACGGACGCCGTTGCAGCTAGTGCTACTACGAATGCTAACCTAGCATAGTTTAACCAGCTACTCACCGGGTAGCTGAGGTGCCTCCACTATATCTCGCCAACATTGTTACAAGCCAACTAGATGTCACATGTCACTTCGGATCAAAGTGTCGTCTAAACAAAATTCTAACTGCAAAGACAAAGATTTAATATAATTCACAGCGATTAACCGGGCACGCCAGTCAACCCGACGATCTTGGTTGTCGCAGCAATTGAACGTCATCACCTGGCGGGTGTATGGGAGATGTACTTGCATCAGTAAACATAAACTCATGAGCAAGATGGCGATGGTGATTTGGCACATTAAATATCAGTATAGCATTTGGGTGGTCGCCACATATGCAGCGTACACATTGCACTATAAACAGACGTTTCCTTTCTCTTTGTTCAACTGAGACAACCACAGAGAGGTCTAAATTTGACATTGCGCGGCTTTATAATTGCATCGCTTGAAGCATAATCTTCATCTGCTAATCAGAACCTTCTTAACCCGTGTCAGACCTACCAGTCCCTCCGAACCGGGCACGGCTGAAGTCACAGCCAGGTCTTCTCCTCTGGAGTCAAAGGCGTTGATCTCGATGCCGTAGTTGGTGTCCGGCTGACGGAGCCACGCCTGGAGCAGAGACTTGATGTCGACGCTCTGCCAGGAGCTAGCCCCGGCGTCTATGTAGATCTTGAGGGAGCGGATCCTGATACGGGAGTTGATGCCCTCCTTGCTGGGCTTGAGCCGGGAGATCTGTAGGAAAACCGTGGAGACCATGTCGGCCGGCCGGAGGTGAACCCACAGCTGGGCGCTGATGATGTTCTTCGGCTGGATTTTGGGACTGAGGTTGAACAAGCAACATGATGACAGGTCGTCCTGGTCGACGGGATTGGCTGTAAAGAAATTGACGATAACAATAATAATAGTGATAACGGTGATGATGATCATTAACATTATAGTGGTGATAATAGTATTTAATTATATCGGCTGTAATAAAAGTCACAATTTAAACAAAAGTCACAGCATAGTATGAAATGTTTCCGTTGAATGTATAGAAATACAACTCCCTCTATCTAATTAACTTTATTATTGTACATCCATCATAACCAGTTTAGTTTCCCTTCACATTTTCACTTTAAACTCATCCAGGCGCACAAATGGATTGACCAAGGCTGGACGAGCCCATCCACACTGGTTCCTACGACCGCAAATCACAGTCGAGCACCAGGGTTGTTTACAGCAGCATCATATTGGAGCATCATATTGGCAACGATGTTTTAATGCACAGATGTTGACATGAATGTGCGAGTAGTTGCACTTTGGCCCCTTCATCAGTTTGCCTCACACACTCCCTATCGAGAGGGTTTTACGCACTACGCAGCCAGTTACGCACTGATATGGCAACCATGTCCCATTAGGATATCTGATTTGACTTCAATATGCAAGTGTTCACCAAACGTTTTTTTTTCGCTCACGCTTGGTGGCCATGGTTATGATGGTCTCGGTGGTGGCGTGGTCCTCGTCCTCCACCCGGGGGTCGTACTGGTCCAGCAGCTGCGTCAGAGGAGGCGCCTTGGGCAGCAGCTGCCTGATCATGTCGCGGCTGATGTTGGGAGCCTGCTCCAGCCGGAGTATGCTGAGGATCTGGGATTTGATGTTCTCCAGCCTCATCAGCCTGCTCTGCTCCCGGAAGTCGCAGGCGGAGCACTGCTCCCCTCCCTCCGCCATCAGCTGGTCCCGGTGCGTCTCGTTTATCTCGGCGGAGAGCGCAAGAGGAAGGAGCACGGCCAGGTGGAGCAGGAGGAGCATCCCGGAGCGGACGGAGTCCAGAACTTAAAGCCGCTCGACGGATTAAAAGCGCAAGTGGGTCCGGTCCTGCAGCGCACGTCCCCTCTGCACCTCCCTTCACCCCCATGGTGTTGAGATGTTATGATTGGCTGCAGTGATTTCTCTTGGTTCCCCCTTCCCTGTCTTTAAAGGGATAGAGATGACTTGTTTTGAGACTAGATGAAGGCTTTGTAGGACATTAACATGATTCTGTGTGTACGTCATCTACTCTATGATAGCATATAGCTGCGTAAAATGCGTGTCATCATTTACCCATCCTTACTGATGATAGCCTGGTTCTGCTTCATATCACTTTGCCGGTTCCATATGCATAACAGTATTCATACCTCATTGTATTCTTATAATTTAGTTTTCAGAATAACAGTTTGGTCGTTTGGAGTCATAAGTATACATAAAAAAGCCAATCAAAATTGCTTGAGAAATTCATTGTCAGGTTGCAGCTTGTCTACTTTATAAATGTGCAGAAGTATTATAGCAGAATCAGCAGAGCACTAGTGGTACTAAAAAGCCTGCTGCGCTCTCGTAACTTTTCTGTTCAGTCTAGGCATCGCCACTAGAGAGCAGTGTTTCGTCTCTCTGGAGAGTTGGCTTGAGCAGCAGTTGGCATGTTCTCCCCACGGAGATAATAAAGACAATAAATAATGATCATAAATAATTTATGTAAAATGATGAATGGAGGGCTTTTATCATACAGGTGAAGTGTCATCCCAATTTTCCTTAGAAATGAAAAGCTAGTGGTGAACGGCAACAAATGACTAGTATCTCTTCAAAACTCAACCTATAAGTAACCTCACAATGCAAAAACCTCCTTCAATATAAACCATCCTTATAAATGGTTTCACAAAACCCGAAGATCATATAAAAGACATAGAAGCTTTATCTATTTGTGCTTGTTCATATAAGCAACGAATTGTGTTCTCTGCATTTAACCCATCCGATTGTATAGGAGCAGTGAGCAGCTGCAGCATCCGGGGACCAACTCCAGTCATTTTTCATATAATAGAATAAACCTAAATAAAATAGCTTACGTAATGGCTAATAAACCGAAGTAGCGTCATGAAATAAGATGAAACTAAAATCCAAATAAATCCAACTTGAATTAGATACGAGGTCAATCCAAAGTAAGATTAACAACATCCTCAGGTTGAGGTTCACCCGAACATTCCTCTGGGTTAAGGGGAGCTCCTCCATCGCTGCTATCTATGAGCAAGTCACATGGCAGGTGAAGCCGGTCAGCTGGCAGTGGCTGGCCTGTAGGGGCGCTGTGGGGCGGACAGGTGCTTGACAGATAGAGCTACCAAAATACAGAAAGCCGGAGCTGGACGAGAAGATGTGATTCCACGTGTTTTGAGGTAAATCTCCATTTAAATCTATCGTCCCCGCTGTTCGGGTTGAAGTCTTGGTTTACTCAGTCAACTGTGGGTTTGATTTGGTGAGTTTTTGTCAACAAACTATTTTTTGGGAAAAAGATACCAAAACTATCTTGTGAATTTTCTTATGGCACTCAATTGAAAGAAGTACGTGGATAAAACCTGGAACCAACACACGACATGTTTTTAAAGTCTATTTTACGAGATTTTGCTTAGTTACCCGTTGATTTACTCCCCCAAGTGTGGGTATACGCCATGAAGGGTTTCCTTCCATCCACGTTAAGACACCTTCAGCCAAACAAGACAGATTAAGCAGTGAATTGAACGGTTCTTATTGGTTGCATGGAAAATCCACACACTCCTGTGCACCACATGTTTGACTAAGACAGAACTGGGGAGTGGGGTTACATGTGGATTCCTCTCCACCCAGCCTGGAGAAATATCAGGGGTGATGTGTGACAGAAGGGTACCAGCAAGAGTGAAAGGGAAGGTTTACAAGATTGTAGTGAGACCAGCTATGTTGTGAGATTGAGATGGTCTGGACATGTGTGGAGGAGAGATGCTGGTATACTGGGAGAAGAATGCTGAATATGGAGCTGCCAGGCAAGAGGAGAAGAGGAAGACCAAAGAGAAGGTTTATGATGTGGTGAGGGAGGACATGCAGGTGGCTGGAGTGACAGAGGAAGATGCAGAGGACAGGAAGAGATGGAGATGATGATCTGCTGTGGTGACCCCTGATGGGAGTAACCAAGCAAAGAAAGAGCTTGCACATATTTTGTTGTTGCTATTATTATTATTATTATTATTGCTATTGTTATTATTATTGTTGTTATCATCATCATCATCATCACGATTATTCCGATTTATTACTATTATCGTGTAAAGATAAGAAAATCAAATAACATATTGACCAAATGATGAAATATTACTGATTCCATTCCCATAATTGATATTATTCCCCACTACAAAAGGGCCATAATTCCACCTACATGCTGGTTTACCACCACAGGGCTGTGCCAGTGTATCTGTCTTCTGCAGGAAATGCTGGGCTGACCGAAAGCTTCAGCTGAAACCCAGTTGCTAGGAGACGCCTCATCCCTCCCCAGTCACATGTTGAGATAGCCCGTTGTAAAAAGAAAGTGTGTGCATGCATCTGTGTGTGTGTACGTGTGTGTGTACGTGTGTGTGTGTGTGTGTGAGAGAGAGAGAGAGAGACTTCTGATAATTTGGTATTCACTGGCCGTGTAGACAGTAAGTGACCATGAAAGGGCCATAGTTGGTCAAGGGCAGAGAAAAGATGTGGAAAATGCTCATTATAACATGAATTATGTACAGCTGATGAAACAAGCATGGGCACTGGTTTAATGAACAACAGTGAAGTTTGTTCCATTTGAGGATTTCTGCAGCAAAACAGCAACGATGTTTATGGAAGCAGTCGGAATAGGAATTATATTGTGCTGCAGTCACGTCGTACCCAAAACCTCACAGGCGTGTTCGTGATGGGCACGAAGTTCCTCTCTGCACGTGTGAGTGTGTGTGTGTTCAATGTTTTGTCTGTACACCTCTGAGAGGACGTGTAAGCTTAGTGAGTATCATCACTTTACATCATATGTTCTCTGTTCCTAGATCCATCCATCCATCCATCCATCATCAACCACTTACCCGAAGTTGGATCACAGAGGGCTGGTTCATATCGGATGAGAGACTTCATGCAGCAGGGTCAGAATAATCACAAGTTCAAGCCTCCTGCAGACACTCGCCACGGCTGTTTACTCTGGTGGAAGGATCTGGAAGCGAGAGTATGTTCATGGTCAGGAGTTAATTCTCTGCCTCCTTCCCGTTGAGCAGCAGCACACCAGCTGTCACAGCTCCAGCAGCTTCTACAGCATGTGTGAAACTGTTATTGATTTAATCCAATCACGCCTCCCGGAGAACCGTTCTGCTTGTATGTCGTGTTGCTCATGTTTGCCTGCCCCTCGGCCCCTGAACGTATTAAACTCTACGTACTCACCCTCACGTCGTCTGACCAGCTTGTTCTCTCGGAGCCTCTGAGCTTTAGAACAAGACGAGAGGATCGTCACAGACGCTTCCCGGACACTGGCCCCGGTGTGTAAGACAGCCTGGCAGCGCCTGTACCTGCTGAGGAAGATCAGGAGTTTCTCCGTCACCACCGTTGACTTCAGCTGTAGTCTGTGTGGATCTATACTCACCCTCAGTATCTCACCATGGTACAACGCTCTGACCGTTAAAAGCTAGATTCTCTCATCTTCATTCTCTTTTTTTTACTCTTTTAATTTTTTTTTAAATGAAATTCTAGCCCCCTTTTAACACCTGAATTCCCCGAGTTGTCTACTGCTGGGTACGTTTCTCTGATGCTCTTCTAGAACGTCAACAGGAAGGAGGAAGTCGTTGCGTGTGTCCCCTCCAAAGTGTTACACCATATTTAGCCCGCCAACCAACTCGTATCTACGTTTGCAAGACATCGATAGGAGATGTGTATTTTGTGAACTTGACGAAGAGACCATCATATATCTGTTTTATGAATGTGAGTATACCCTAAGTTTCTGGAGAAAAATCGAAGAAGTCTTTGACACTCAAACTAAAAATGTAATTAAATTAGAAGCTAAAGATATCTTATTATATTACGAAAACCAAAACTACCAAATTCAACAATTGGTTAACCTAATGATTCTTGTTGCTAAGTTTCACATTCATGAAGCAAAGTTCTCCAAATCTTGTCCATCCTTAGTTTCTTTTAAAGCTGATGTCAAAATGTATTTCGAGTCAATACGATTGATTAATAACGAGAAATGTGATACCTGATAAAAGAAATGTTCACTGATATTTGAATGTATTGCTTCCCTAGTATGTTTAGTGAAATTGTTAATGTCTTGAACGACTTGAATTTTATCTAAGTATTTCTATGAATAGGTTATCATTGTATTTTGGAATATGGTGATACCTGTGTATTTCTATCTTTTAATACTTTTGACCGATGCCTGTCCTTTATGTTATTATGTTTTCTGAAATTGAAAATAAAGTTTCATTTAAAAAGAAAAGTCTCCTCCAAGTCACATGACCACTAGCCCTCATTAGTCCACAGGTCGTGGTCTGGTGGGCCTCAGCCATCAAATGACGACCAACCACAAGGACATGCTGAATTTACACGGTTCCCTCTTCTTGTTTTCACACAAGAAAATCTCTCCTTGGCTACAAATCTGCACAGTAGCAGCAAAACTGAGGCGTAAACAAAAATATCTTGGCGCTATACACAGTGAGGTTTAGTAGAGGTTGTTATTTCGTGCTGCATACCTTTAAGGCCTGGAGAAAGAAACGCCCCCTGAGTCTCTCTGCATTGACCTCATGGCTGTGGAGACTGTAGTTGTTGAAACAGTCCCTTATTAGGGTGATGGGGATCCATGATAATCCTTCCCCTGCAGGGTGTGAGTGGGGTCCCGGTGGTATGCTCAGCCCACTGTCTGCAGGGGTTTGGGGTTTTTAGAGGCACCGTTTCCATACCAGGCAGTGAGGCACCCTGCCAGGATGCTCTCCATGGCATCAAACTAAATGGTTCCCTTAATAAGTGAGGAAGTGCTGAACTTATTCAATGGCCTGAGGTGATAAAGACACTACCTCGCCTTTTTCACAAGCAAAATACGCAGAACTGGGATCAATACAGTGGAAAACCACTAAGCGACTTCTCCATAGTTAGATGCCGTCTTTTGATAGCACCAGCGTTTATATGTCCTGGTGGTTGTCATGGTGATAATATCAGCCCTAAGGATGGGAGCGTGATGGCCTGGTGGAAAAAGTATCTAGTGAATGATTCTTAATTTTGGCTAGTGGTTCTCTGAAGACATGCCACCAACTCTTCAATAAAGCAGAATAGAAGAGTAAAGAAGAGGCCTTGATGCATGTTAGGGAATCACAAAAAGAGTTGAATCAGTTCATCTGGACACAACACCGTACTGAAATAAACCAAATAAGATGGTGTTTGAGTTGTGCCAAACGTTCCCTGTGGTGGGTATGGATTGGTGAGATAGTGGAGTTCCTTAGATCATCTGGGATTCCAGAGCAACCCTGGTGTTGGTCAACATGGAGGAGCATATGTTCTGTTTCATATACACTTTAGAAAGGAATCCTTTGCTATATGGATTGAGTTAGAGATCTTTATTGGGGGAGATTTGGGTAAGATCAGAAATATTTTGAACCAAAACTGCATGCCTGGTAGTTTCATTTTTGAATATAGTGGTTCTGGCACAAATAACTGAGTTGACCGGAATATGCCATCATCAGACAAGTCAGCAAAGAAGGCCAATCCACAACTATGCCAAGACTCAAACACTATGTCCGATTGTGAGGGAGGGAAGAGGGTTTAAAGCTACTGGAGAGAAGCCAGTTATGCGTATGAGCCTCAAATGTTTTCTGAACTGGGTCCAGATTCTAAATGAGCTTTCAACAAGAGAGAATTCTGGAGGTTCACAGGTAAGTGTGGATGCCAGATGGGGAGACCGGAGACATTGAGGCTAACTTGTAATTCCATAGTTGACCGTAGGGGTCCCTCTCCACCTACTGATGTGGTGATCCACTAGATAGGAGTTTAGTTCACTGACCAATAGATTCTAGCCATGTGACGTAACATGCTGACGTATATAGTGTGCGCTGGCAATTAATCAATTAATTTCACACATACGGGATTGACGCCATCCACAAGCAACCATTTCCTTCACTTTTACGGTCAAATAAGTTGAGTTGCAGTGAAAAACATTATCATTGTATTACTTTGGGCTCGAACCAGAAGATTGGCAACAGTATCTGGCAAAAATGTGACTTAAAAATGAAAAAAACAAAAACGTCCTCCCGAAGGCGGGTCCGACGACATTGCGAAGTTGGTGAGCTTGACTTTTGGGGACGTGACAGAGTATCTTATCGACACCAAGTGTTTTTATGAAGGAATAAATGAACGTTTATGAATATTCAGATTGTGCTACAATTTGTGATTACGTTCAAGACTGTTACTTCCATGACATTGACAATGAGAGCGACTTCTGTTACCCCAAATCTGAGGTGAGTAGATCTACCTAGGCCTCAACTATCATCTATAATTTATTACTTTGGGACTGCAACTAACGGAGCATGTTATATCGAGGATGTCTTAACTGTGATGTGCTTTAAAGAAGTATTTTGTCAATTGGATGGTAGGTTTAAAATGAGACCCAGATGAAAATATGATGTCTTAGATTATGATAATATGTGACTGAAGCTTTTGATGTTGCCTCGTATGTTTTACACCTTACCTTCACATGAAATCCATAAATAATTGTTTAACACTTTTTACTGAGCTAATAATAGCAATAGTATTAGTAATATTAACAAGAGTTTTCATGTGACGTCACCAATACAGCGGCCGCCATGTGGGAGGTACAACTGTAGGGATAGCCAAGTCATTTGTCATTCTCATGATCTCTTTTATTGTGTTTTACTGTGGAACGTTCATAAGCTTTCTGAATGTTGAGTTTCAGACGAACAGACTGCTGTGTGGTTTTGCACACTAAGTGCTTTCTGAAGTAGACTTTAGTATGCATACCAATGGATAGGTGTGTTCTCTTTCTCTTGCTCCTCTCTAAAGCCGACACATCTGTATGGCACACTGATAAAGGTCAGTACTGGTGTTGAGACTTCATCCTGTCTCTCGGCTTTGGTGCTACTTGCCCGGGACCTGACACCTTTTTTAATGCCCTTTTTATCTAAGAGTGGATCAATGGTCTTGGTATCAAGGCATATAATAATTCAATTTCATACCCTTGGATTCAATATTTCAGAGTATGTTAACACATTTGTTTTATTTCAAGACCTTAAAAAAATTGTTTCAAGACCTCGAAAATCCCATTTGGAAGGAGAAAATCGAGATCACTTTGGCCCATAACAACAGATATGTCTGAAACCTGATATCGATATATGTTCAGCAACATGCTGATATCAATACTGCCCTTCTAAAGTAAGGAAAGTCAATTTATGTGGTCATGATATCCTTACAATGAAATGTGTTCTCTGCATTTAACCCGTCCTATTGTATAGGAGCAGTGGGCAGCTGTAGAGCCCGGGGAGCAGTTATGGAGTTCAGTGTCCTGCTCGAGGACGATTCAACACAGTTTTTGAAGGAGCCGACGACCTTCCGATAACCACATGACCCGTTCTACCTCCAGAGCCATGCCACCCCTGATATGACTGATCACGTCTTTTGCCTTTCTGTATGCATGCATGTGCAGAATCATGGACTGCACAGGGTTCCTCTCATTTCATGCCTGAAGGCTCAGTCTAATTAGTCTTTCTGTTTAATTCCAAACTTTTCTAATCTTCAAAAGACTTAACCAGCCTGCCTGGGTGCGTTATTTATACTTCCGCAGAGAGAGCTAAAATTAGATCAACCAGCACTGATGCTGGAGGAGAGATGTACTCTTTGGTCCACTGGAGGGGAATGGAGGCTCCTTGGCACAGGATTCGAGGAATGTCCCCCCAGCATTGTAGATGACTCATGACTTGTGTGGAGTAGTTCATTTATTTATCAATGTGGCTGTCCATTTATTGTATTCCCTTTTTTGTTTGTCTGTTGGTTCTTCTTGTTTATTTTTGATCATCCTGTAGAATTTTTTAAATACTAAAGCTGTTTTACTTCATTCACCGCACAAACTGCCACGGTTTGAATATTTTTTTTCCATCCCCTCCAGAGAGAAGGAGTCTTCTATACTTCCAAGAGTCAACACCGGTAGCCTGCATCAGGAATCTCTTTGTAAAGAAGAAACAGACTCAGGCCACTCGTGTTCCTCAAGCATCCTATCGGTAGGCTCATCATTCTGTTTGTACTACTCATTCCGAGTCTTTAGTGTCAATTGCAGTCTCATTACAGACCCTATTTCTTACACCATTGATGATTTCCAAAGATCCTGCACTGGCATTAACCTTAAACCCTACTCAAGACTAGAAACCCTCTGGAGCAACAGTAAAGCCAGTGGTCTTGGCTCTTTCCTACATGCAGACTAGCAGAGGTGCGATTTGCTGGTTCCTGGTCTCCCATGTGGAGACCTCCATGTGTATAGCTCTCTGGCTGCTCTCTGAATAATCCATCTGGTATCACTTGACAATAAGGATATGTTAATGGTCATGACTTCATGCATGGCTTATGCATTATTCTCGCATTAATAGCTCATGAATCATCAGGAATTGACATGAGTTCAAAGTCTTGCATTCATGACTTCATGCAAACAACACCTTGATTGATGCATTAACTAAGGAGACTGCATGATCATGAGTTATGATTTTTTTAAAGCATGATCATTATGTATTCTTTGTTCGCAAAACAATTAGACCATCAGACCAAATCCAATCCACCACAGCACAGGGTACGGTATGACTGTCTTCTTTCTAAGATGCCTGCTCGTGACAGCTTTTTATGTGGAGTGGCTGAGATGCCTGCAGCCACCATGTGGTCAGAGTCCAATGACATGGAGATTGAAGATGATTGGGGACCATCCCCTGTTTCTAAATGTCTCATTTAGTGAAGTTCATAAGAAATCAATTTTTTGACACAAAGCACCATGGATACAAAAGTTTGCTGTGATCTTTGCCTTATTTCTTTATCTTTATTGTCTTTCTATTTTAAGGCAGTTAAATCAACATCATGGGGTTGCCATGGCTCAGTAAGTAGAGCGGTTGTCTGGTGATCAGAAGATTGCAAGTTCGATCCCCGAACCTGCAGAGAAGCGTGTAAAAGTGTCCTTGAGCAAGACACTGAACCTCTAACTGGCTCCCGGGTGCTGCAGCTGTCCACTGCTCCTATAAGATAGGATGGTTTAAACGCAGAGGAAATATTTCATTGTAGGAATACGATGACCACATAAAGTCACTTTCCTTTACTTCCATTCATCATCAACCGCTTATTCAATGTCATGTTGCGGGGGAACTGGAGCCTATCTCAGTTCTCATTGGACGAAAGTGGTTTGCTCACCGACACTTTGACAAGCTTCTCTGCAGGTGCAGGGATTGAACCTGCAACCTTCTGATCGCCAGATGACCGCTCTACCCACTGAGCCATGCTGTTCCTTTACTTCTCTTCTCCATTATTATTACGCTATTGGCTAATTTTGAAGGGAGTGTATCTGGGAAGTGGTTGTGTTCGGGTAACTAACACTGGCCCCTGTGGGAAGAGACCTTACATATAAAAATAACACTAAGACCGAGGCACACACACATCTGCATCCCAAAACACTCACTAACAATCACACACATTCACACAGTAGGGGCGGCATAGCTCAGTGGGTAGAGCGGTTATCTGGCAATCAGAAGGTTGCAGGTTCGATCCCCGGTCCTGCATACAGCATGTCGAGGTGTCCTTGAGCAAGACACTTAACCCCTAACTGCTCCCCGAGCGCCATATGTTGGCAGCTCACTGCTCCTATATATAATAGGTTGGGTCAAAAATGCAGAGAAATCCAAATTTCCCCTTGCGGGACTGATAAGGGAATCCTTTCTTTCTTTCGTCACTCACCAGGTGACTTCTTCAGTCTAAGCTGAAGGCAAACATCCCCCTCCTTATAAACAGTACCTTGATACCACACAACAATAGGTTGGTTTCACCT
>OMLC01056456.1:1738-16318 GCA_900302585.1 Regalecus glesne
GGAACAACAATCAGGTGATCTTTTGTTTTCTCCTCTCTAAGTTTGATGTCAGTGAATAATACTCACATTTAGTTGATGTACTAGCTTGCAGCGCATCTCTTTCTAGTCTGTGTCTTGCTAAGCTAGCTAGGCAGCTAGCTAGGCAGCTAGCTAGGCAGCTAGCTAGGCAGCTAGCTAGGCAGCTAGCTAGGCAGCTAGCTAGGCAGCTAGCTAGGCAGCTAGCTAGGCAGCTAGCTAGCTTGGTCTGTCTGTCCTACTATTCTAAGACATATAGCTGCAAGCGTAGCATATAGGCTTATGTTTATATAGTGCAGCCGAAGCTAATCACACAACTATATGAGGTTTATTTTGCTAATTTAGGACAGGCAGCTGCAGCTATAGCCTCTAGGCTTGTTTGCATTGTATAACCAAAGCTAATTGTATAATTTTGTCAGGACTGGAACAGTAACCAGGCTGTAGAGCCAAAGTTCGATGTTACATTTGATATTATCGAGATTTTATATTCTGTGCCATTTCTTAATTATGTTAATGGTGATATTAACTTATCTTTGGGTGGCATGGTGGTGCAGTGGTTAGCGCCGTTAGCTCACAGCAAGAAGGTCCTAGGTACCAATTCCGTCCCAGGTCCTTTTTGTGTGGAGTTTATATGTTCTCCCCTTGACTGTGTAAGTTTACTCCGGGTACTCCTGTTTCCTCACACCATCAAAAAGACACACATGTTAGGGTTAATATTCTGCCTGTGCCCCTGAGGAAGGCAACAAATGGCAAGGAGAACTGGAGTAGGTCCCCGGGTGCTGCAGCTGCCAATGCTCTTATACGATAGAATGTGTTAAATGCAGAGACAATTCTATTTTTTGTATGTATAATCATATATAAATAAAATAATCTTCCTCTTGAGAATCTAGAAAATATTTTATACAGTACATATTTTTGCTTATCCCTCATTCTGTTCTGTACAGGTGTACATATTCTTAGACTGACACAGGAAGCAAATAGTTTTAAAGGAGGGATGATTGTAGTGGGAGCACTGGAGTGTCAGATGTGACTGTATGGCAAGGGCAAATGGTTTACATGGCTCATGGGTCAGGTAGGAGGGTCCCTTAGTAGAATTTGGCTCAGGACCCAAGGAGGCCAGTGGCTGGCTGTGGATCAGACAGATACAATGCTCTAGAGCAAGATGCAACCAGAACTAAAAGACATCCTCAGGCTATCATCGAATGAGCTCTTATCATAATGACACAAGATCACTGAGGAGCCTGATTATCCTCTGATTGTTTCCACATCTGTTGCATGGCTCAGGGTGATGACTTGCATCTGAAACTTATCCATATTCACTTGTTGGCCACTGATAAGATAAGGTCAGTGCGGCCTCTAGTGGACATGTGATGTTATTACTACTGTTGATGTCAATACTTGGACTACACATATCAGCCTGTTAGCAACAAATCGGTGAAGGTGTGGCGTTTGTCCTTGGATGGCTGGCCTTACAGCTACAGTGGTGTTTAACGGTTTTTTGGGGGTGGGTGGGGGCATAAAAAGTGTGGTGAATCAAAAAGGGCTCATCTGAACAACAATGTGTGTGTGGGTGTGTGGGGGGTGGGTGGGTGTGTGTGTGTGGATAAGCAATATAGAGGCCTGGAAAAACCATTGGCAGGCTGAATGGTGCATGTGTCCATGTATCAGACCTGTTTAAACTCCTACCCCCAGCCCCGCAAAGTTTCATTTAAGACTGTGGGGGGGGCTGCTGAGAAAAGAGACACTCACCCGGATTTTGCAAGTTGATTATTGGATTACAACTAGTAACACATTGGTTACCACTTTGTTCTTTTGTTAACAATGTCATTTCAGGGAAGTTTGAGTGATAGTCAATGGGTATCAGATAGTATTTTCCTTTAAGATGAAACAAGTCCAGTCCTACTTTGTGCCATGGTGCATTTGGAGTGAGGGGTATGCGGTCAGGGGAGGCAGGTGAGGCAGAGCCTCACCTCTCATCATGAAAAGTAGAGAACAAATAAGGATAAGATAAAAGGAATATCTATATTTCTGTATTTAGCCATGCTATAAATGTCCTTTCAGCATGATTCCAATCATCTCATCTTTATTTATAATCAAAATCGCTGAATTTGCGTATTTCCTGTTCAAGTGGAGGAGAGACGTGAGGTGAGGCAACGACGAGCCGAGCCTCAACTCAGATTGCGCAATCTCTCACAAATGGTGAACTGTAAATGGACTTGTGCTTGCAAACTGGGTTGAGCATGTGTCTTTTGCTTTCTCATTGTATGTCACCAATGCAATGTCCAATAGACACTTTTATCCTATACCCCTACTTTCCATAGAACAGGTGATGTTGTTCCCATATGTGGACAACATATTTAGTCTTGGTGATCTGACGTAAAAACACCACTGAAAAAAAGTTTACAAAAATGTTTTGTTTCTTTTTAGTACAGGGGGAGACAAACAGTGCCTCTGCCTCACTGGGAGGGTGTCTGAGAGCCCACATGCTTATGGTTGTTCCGCTGTTGCTCTTCTTCTCAGCAGAGACAAGCACAAATACGCTAGCTAAAAAATCCGAAAGTCTAATTCATGAACTTCACCACATGTCACTGTTTGGACTATCATAGGCCCCTTGGTTTGCTTGTTTCTGTGTATCTGGCATGTTTCACATCTGTTTACCAGTCTCTCTATGGCCTTGCTGATGACAGGGCAAAAGATTGTATCTCTTTCTCTCCTTTTCTAGTTTCTCCACATGGGATGACCTTCGTGGATCCTTTGTAGCCAGTCCTGCCTCACTGCCTGTGAGATGATGGTTCTGTTTTGTTTCAGCAACAGCTCATCGATAACACTCAGTTCACCACAGATGTGGAAGAACAGTGGGCAGAAACCTGCTCGGCCATCCATTTCTGCATGTCTTTCTCTGTCTCCTCAGCTGATACATAGGAAACAGAGTAGACACCATGTTCACATGGCTCTGAACATCTTCTTTAGTTACTCACTCCAACACTGTTCCTTGTCGGTGCTCGTCAGAGCGCATCTGTCGCTGCATCCTTGGAGACATTTCACATTCAGATTCTTTTTTTTTGGGGGGGGGGTTATGGCGACTAGTGGATGATGTTCTGTTTCTACAGTGAAGGAGGGCAGGCCATGGATGTAGATGTGGCCCTGGAACCTCTCTGTGCTAAACGCTAGTCCGGGGTATTCTCTCTCTATCTGAGCGTATCGACACTCAGTCTGTCATGGACCGAGATGCTTAGACTACCGGATTCTAATCCTCACCTTCAGCCTGTAGGAGAACTGGACCAATCCCATCCTTTTAGGCATCGGTCGACACTTTGGTCTTCTTTGTTGGGTCGAAGGACGTCAGTACGGACGCAGTGGTCGGTGTCCTTTGGAGATCTTGGTATTCATGCTCACGTGGTATTGATTTTCTCCTTGTTAGACTGGACACCTCGGTGGAGAGCTGGTCTCCGAGGAAGATGATCCCTTGAACTCCAAATTGACATTTGCTCTCGTTGAGTTTCAGTCCATTCTTTTGAATGCGCTCCGGCACTTTGGTCAGGTTCTGGTTGCGTTCTTGGATCGTGGAGGCCCCGGACGATGTCTTCGATATAGGCCTGAACTCCATCTAGTCCCTCGAGGGTGTTTTCCACTTGGCGTCACGGCCACTTCACGGTTGCTACCCGCTGCTCCTAGCTAGTTTGAATAAATGAAGAGAATGACTTCCTCATGTGGGTGGAAAGATACGTCTCATACATCTTATTCTAATGGGGTAGCATAGCTCAGGAGGTAGAGGGGTTGTTCAGTAATCAGGAGATTGGTGGTTCGATCTCCGGTTCCTTCAGAAAGCACGTCAATGTGTCCTTGAGCAAGCCCTGTGGTGGAACCACGACCTGTCTGGGGTACTTCCTGCCTTTCGCCCAATCAGAGCAGGGATAGGCTTCAGCGTGACTCTGTGACCTGACTTCAGATTAGTGGTCGATGATGGATGGGCGCCTTATTCTAAGTTTAGTTTTCTCACACTTTGAAAACTCTCGTGTCCCCACCCAAAAACATAGGGTTGGTAAATGTATTTTCACGACCAGAGACGCATTTCTCCAGCTGTTCTCGACCCTGAAATGTGTGATTAAAAACCATTAGGAGAGAAGGGGGACAAAAAAGCTAAAGCTTCCAAGCATGCACACAGTGTATAATGTGAGCTACTAATACAGGAGAATGGGTCTTTTGGTTGACACAGTGGCCTCCTCTGTGGAGTCAAATGGGGATAAAAATTGCATCCCCTCTGGAATCATCATTGATTTTACACCATCACATGTGATCTATATAACACACTGCACAGGAAGGCATCGACTCGACGCTCCATAAAAGTCAACGGCCCAAACCTCCTATTCAGATAATCACCAAAGCATCACTTCCATTCCCAAAACAAGAGACGAAGCTTAGGTTTGTGATCTCGCATCTTTCTTTTTCTTTCTTTTTTTCTAAGTGGGAACATTTTTAGCTAAAAGCACCACGATAGAAATAATGAAATATCGATCCAATAATTCCCTCCCTGTGATGAGGCACACCATCGCCTGCAGCGGTGAATTAATTGCTCATGCTGTGTCACGCACATGCACCGAATTAGCTGTGCAGACTGACACACATACCATGCAAACAAACATGCGGCCCGAATCAATTAACGATCAGCTCGCTCGGCTGCAGGCCTAACTCTGCGTCTGATAAGTATTGTGTTTTATCGGTCTCAGGACAGATGTGTTATTGTCATATTTCATCGATGTGCACGGCAACGTCCAATCCTTTGGTTTGTAAGTCCGACTCTTGGTTGGTGTGTATCCGGACATTTCAAACTTGGATAGAGATTCAAGATTCAAGAACTTTATCGTCATTGTGCAAGTATAACTGCATCGCAGTCGTGCCAGCCTCAAATGGTAGATACGGAAAATATAGAGACAAAGTACAGGTGAGAAATATGGAATATCAGTGATGAAAAAGTACAGTGTCTTAACAATACATTTAAGCAATATAAAGTACAGTTATTGATAATAGTACAATTCAACATGTCAGGTGAGGAACACAGAGGAACATAAGGCCACCGCATCCTGCATGCCACCACTCAATGAGATACCGGCTAAAGATATCAAATCATAAGAGCGTAAACTCCACTTAAGACTTAACTAAACTGGAAATAAGGCCTCATCCACACCTCTGGCTATACTCTACACTGGCATATTTCTCATTCCCTTCCATTCCAGATCATCACAGCTGGCCGAGGTCCCATGCGCCCTACGCCTCACGTCATTACCATGCACGGAGCAGGGATGCCAAAGCATAGGAGACTGGGAATCAAAGTGGTCGTCATGGAAATAACCTCAGTCAGGTTCCACCCACCAATCAATGGGGTTCTGTTGGATGAATGTGCTTAGCAGATAGACCCCATGTCCCACATTCAGATACAGACCCCGTCCTTCCACCAAACAGGGCAGACGGTGACGGCGGCACACATCCAAGCCCATCCATCACCAGGAGCCGAGTAGGGGATGAGAGGGGGAGAGCTAAGTTAGAGAGAGAGATTGAGAGAGATAGCAGGGTATCTAGGTAGATCTGATACTCCGGACAAGGACAGAAGGGATGATGAGCGTTATAAATCGAGACATGATCCTTGCCCAGGTTCATGTGGGGTTGATGTTATCAGCTCTCTGTCTCCACAGTGGGACTGTCACAGCAGGTAAGTTAAAGTCAATGTACAAACAACTACTCTAACTTAAATATCTGCTTAGTGTCTACTAGTGTATTATACAAATGTGTTGTTTTGTCATATCTACTGACATGGTAACATTTTGTAAGAAAAGTATTTATCTTGAGGTTATCTGGACATAAATGATCATAGTTCGTACTGGTTTGAGGATTATTTGTAATATGTGCACGGACATTGTCTCTGGTGCAATTGGGATGATCCTCTGCTGTTGTCTAATTAGATATTTTGCACACCGTGAAGAACGCGTTCCGCTACAAATAGTTGCAATTTACAGAGATTTTATGCTCCCGCTTACTGAGTTTGAACCCCCCCCGAAAAACAAGCAGGTACTTGTATGTTGTTTATGGAAACTTTATAATCATGCCAACACATGGGGTGGCATGTGGTGCAGCCTTAAGCACTGTTGCCTCACAGTGAGAAGGCCGTGGGTTCGAATCCCATTCCAGGTCCCATGCATGCGGAGTTTGCAGGTTCTCCCCACGTTTGCAGGGGTTACCTCCAGGTGATCCCGTTTCCTCCCGCCATCAGAAAGACATGCGTGTTAGGGTCAATACTCCTGCCTGTGCTCAAGAGCAAAGGCAATAAGGATAAAGAACTGGAGGTGGTCCCTGAGGACTGCAGCTGCTCACTCCTCCTACACAGTGGGATGGGTGAAATGCAGAGAACAAATCTAATTGTATGTATATGTAAGTATACAATGGAAATTGAATAAAGCTTCTACATCAATATCAGAAATTCTAGATATCCTATCCTAAATTTTATTTTAATCTGTCACATTCACACTAGATATCTTAATATTGTATTCGAAAATCCGCGGACGTTACCGATATCTATCCTGTTCCTTTTTTTTTTCTTTTTGAGGGAAAGGAAGTGTCACAAAAGGTTTGCATCTATCTAGAGTCCAAAAAGAGGAAGCATCATAAATCAAAACGGACATTCCGACATTGTACAAACTCTAAAAGGGGAATGAATCATCTCCGCAGCCCGTGCCAGTCACAGATGAGGGGAAGCTTTAATTAAATGTGACCCACAATTCCTCATCAGACAGACAGACAAACCCAGCCACACCGATCAATGCCATGGATTTGAATGATACCGCCTCATTGTCCTTAATCTGATAGTTCTAAATTAGCCCCACTTTCGTTCCTCATCCCTTCCTTGTAATTTGTTGACAGTGGATTATGCGAATAAAATTCACTTGACTTGATTCGAGCTTCTTCTTTGACATAACCTCCTCCACCCGCTGTGTCTCGCTCCTCACTCTCCCTCTATTTCCCACCCCTCCCATCCATTTTATCCTTTCAAACTATCACACGTGCATATGCTACCACCGCACATCTGCCCCGCTCCCCTTCCATCAATGCCGCATAAATCCAAAATCCCTCTCTTCTACATAACTAGGATTGTTGAAAAGCAACGAATCCCAAGATGAAGGTGGTGGAGGGGACACAATTAGCCATTCGCTGACCCTGCTCCAGCGTCTGGAGGCCCTGCTGCTACATGGCAACAGCAGTGATGTGGTCCTGAGGGTGGAGACGCCTAGTGCCAACGAGGTGAAGGTGGTCCAGGCCCACTCCCTGGTCCTCTCCCTTCAGAGCCCTGTCTTTGAGGAGCTACTGTCCAGCCGCAATGGCAGCACTCTGGTCCTCAAAGAGAGCTCCGACTGCGCCGCTACCTTTGACACGTTCATCAGGTGAGAGTCGACACTGATGAAGAGACCGGTCATCCCTGGAGACAGGTGGATTGGGCCTTTTTGAGGATTCATGTCAAACCTCAGCTTCCTGGGTTCATTAAGTTAGCCCGCCCTCTACTGGAAATAAAGGGGGACTGCAGCCTGCATCTGGACGGGCCTCCAATAGACGACCGAGCAAATAAACAAATCAATCAATTGTTAGGGTGCTCTCTGGTGGTGAGTAGTGGGGTATCAGAGAAAATAGATACCAACACAAGGGAATAGGATAAACAACCAAAAGCCATCAATTGCTAAATAGCTTATACATTGATAAAAATTAGTGGGATGAAGGTTGACCTTGGCAGGTCGTGGATGAGGTCTCTTGTTTTGCTTAGAATAATGGTACCATACCGCAAGTGGTCTTGCTCTTGTTTTCTGTCTGGAATTATGGGGTTCTTTTTACATGAGATACCATAGAAGGCATTTCTCTCTCTCTCTCTAGCTATCTATGTATCCATGTATCAATATTTGTACAGTGGCTACATTCCACAGACACCACTGCAGACTTTCACAAACTGCAGTTGAATTTGCTCATGTTTTTGTGTTGTCATATTTCCTCCGTTCACTCCATACCAGTTAAGCCCTCATGTCCCATCCTCTCTTCCCAGGTATCTGTATTGTGGGGAAATTTCCCTCCGTTTGGAACAGGCCACCGCTTTACACAAACTGGCTAGCAAGTACCATGTGCTGGAGCTTCAGCAGGGGATCACTCAGTACATGACCCAAAATCTGGCCCGGGACTCACCCTCGGGTCATGTGGTGGGCTGGTATGAGTACAGCCTGCAGGCCGGAGACACCGTGTTGAGGGACAGTTGCCTCCAGTATCTGGCTTGGAATCTGTCCTCGGTGCTACTGAGCGGGGAGTGGGCAACCATGAGCAGCCAGCTGCTCATGTCCCTGCTGGAGCGCTCTGACCTCATCCTCCAGAGTGAGATGGAGCTCTTTGTGGCGCTGGAAGCCTGGATCGTTCAGAATAAGCCAGACAGTCTGACTGCCGAAAACGCCCTGAGGGCTGTGCGCTACGCCATGATGCCTCCCCGGGAGCTCTTCCACCTGCAGACGCAGTCCCCCATCCTGGCCCGCTACCAAGAGTCTGTGCGTGACCTGCTCTACATGTCTTACCAGTTCCACTCTGCCTCGCCGCTGCACATGGCCAAATACTTTGATGTGAACTGCAGTCTCTTCATGCCCAGGAACTACCTGTCTCCGGTCTGGGGTTCCGCCTGGATCATCACCAACCCCACTCGTGATGACCGCAGCACCACCTTCCAGACCCAGTTGGGGTCCAGCGGGCACGATGCCACCAAGCAAGTGACCTGGAATGCCCTTTTCTCCCCGCGCTGGCTGCCCCTCAGCATGAGATCCATGTACACCGAAACGGGCGCCATGCAGCCCACGCGTGTGGAGGGAGGGCGCCCACGCATTATCATCACACCCGCCACCTCCAGTGCTGATTTTGCCGGAGTGAACTTCCAGAAGACGGTCATTGTGATGGCACACCAGCAGGGTAAAATGGTGGTTAGAAACATCTACAACTTTCACCGGAGCACAGAGGAGAATGGGGATTTCCTTGCTGAGGCCAACCTGTACCGTCGGACGTCTGATTATCTTATTGACAACTCCCTCCACCTCCATATTGTGGTCAAGCCCCTGTACCAAACCCTCATAACTGCCAAGACCTGAACCTACTCCCTCACCTCTGTCCGCAGAGCGACACAGCCACCTCGACCTCACTATCCACCAACTGCCCTCTCGAAGCCACATGTCACTCATATCGCATAACGGGCTCAGAGTTTTGAAATCCTTTTGGATTTGTCTTGTCTCACGTAAAATCCGTTTCCAAGGAGCACGAGCATCAAGGTGCAACTGGTTTTTAGGCCACAATACCTGAATATGAGTTACGAGATGCTTATGCTTTGTACACTATTCTGAATAAGATAATAAGATCGTGATGCGTTTAAATCCGGAGGTGATGCTTCAAAAAACACCTCTCAATATATTTATTTTGGTGCTATTGTACATCTCTTCAATCGACCGGGTCACACTGTTCAGGAATCATCGCATGATCTTTCTAATGAACAAGTTCAGGTGCTCCAACAACAGGCTCGCTGTCATAGTTAGTGATTAGTCATCATTTTCAATTGTATACTCACTATCCAAAATGCAACAGGCCTTAATAGCTGTCACGTCACCCTCCTGTTGGTTTATTGTGATAACACATATTGACCAGATTTAATGTAGTTTGATTTCGGGTTCCTGTTTGAAAATAAAGCTTTTTACTGAAAGAGTTGATGTTGCTTTCATATTTTTGTCCTGCTGATTTTATCAAAACTTTTTTTTTTTAATCGACGCTTGTTAATTTCTTCTATCGCGCGAAAATAAATACTTGTCAACGGATTGCATATCTTGACCTACCGGTACAAACATTAGAAAACTATGTCAGCTTTCTACGCGTCGTGAAGGAGGTCTCCGGACTCCAGTTCCCATAATTCTCCGCGCTCCAAGCAGGAAGAACGTTCTCTCGTAGGGGCTCACGCTGATCCAAGTTAGGAGCTTTCGAGCTGCCAGCCTTGGCCCATCATGTAAGTGCTGCGGAGAATTCTTTGCAGTGCAATTGCAAAATTATCACTTTCCCGACGGTTTTGCAAAGTATGCAATTGTAATATCGCTCTTTACAAGGATACACACGATCCGGACGCAAAAAGGCCCCAAGTGCATGAAGATCGAGGCTTGTATTTTGCATCTTTGTTGCAAAGCAAGCCGCTGAAGCTCCACTGCGAGGGCGATGGAGGGAGGGAGTGAGAAAGAAGGCAAAGTCTTTTGTGCTTCCCCTCCCCCCCATCAAAGCAAAGGGGAAATGTCTCAGCCAAAGGGAGGTAAGAATACGAAAGCGATCTATGCAAAACTACTGATATGCAATCACTGCTGCAGAAATTGCAACGTGCATTGCTGCAGGTTGAATACCACCAGTGCATTTTAAAGTTAGATGGCCTAGAAGGGTCAGTTGCATTTCCTGTTTAAGATCTTCCCCTTTGCAGAGTTCCTGGTAAGACGATGCTATGTGTACTCACTCATATTGACGTTATTTGCAGTCTACAAGCCAGGGATGTTGAAGCTAGTGTGCCGTGCATTGTCACGACACATGCTAAGACACCTCAACTCCGCTAAATAAAGTATGCACTAGTTAATGCAAAATTCATGCACATTGCTCAAGGCAACGGATAGAAATCATGATGGTGCACGTATGTGGAGCGGTAGACACGAACATGACGCAAAGACCTGCCAGTGTCAGTGATCAAGTTCTTGCCATTTCTGTTGGTTTTACATTGGCTTTCACCGTGAGAGCGCGTCAATACATGGACATATAGGCAAACGCTATGTATCCCCAAATATAGGTGGACATTCATTAAATGTAAAGCTAAATATAGATTTTGCTGCAAACGCCCAGGTTGCGCCTGCAGTTCAAGGAACAGAGCAATGGGCTATTAAAATACGAGTCTCCATGCAAAAAAAAAAATGTCCCAGCTACAGTACGTAAGTAGGCTGTCAGCTGCTGTTCCTGTCCAAGCAACTGGATATGTGCAAAATCCCCGGGTGCATTTCTACCGATGTGTTGGGATTTTCAACTTACTCATTTGCGCAACTTGCCCTGGGAGTAAACGCTTCCACGCTTTGGCCCTTATCTGCATGTCTCTGAAACAACAAGCGCTGTAGCCTACACGGTTAAGGTCTCTCGCCCAAGTGGATCTTGTTGATAAGTTCATTCTTTTTAAAAAAAAATGTACAACCGTCTGCTCTAAAATCACCACCACAGAAGGTGCTCGGGCACTTTGCCTGGTGTCAAACAGAAGCCATCAAGTGAAACTAGCTGATTGCATAAGTAATGGAAGCAAACATGCATGCACTCAATTCCCAACCGTGCACAACACAGAGGCAGATGTGAACCCCCAAGGAGACAAAGGCAAACACATTTGCACTTTTACCTGAGCGTGAGCTGCACTGAGGTAATCAGCCTTCATACTCAGAGGAGTCATTTCACTGTAGCCAGGTTATTTCAGTTGAAATACCGCACCGACATTTTGGACCATTGTCCAGCAGATTGGGGGACTTTCCCAAAAGTAGAAGTGGATTCATCTTGTAATTCATCGATTACTATGTGCAAAATGGCAACAAACCCCCCCCCAAAAAAAAAAGTTTTAGAATGAAGGACTAACTGGCATCCAACTCACGTTTCGTCTAAAGCGGAGTGAATTTGATTTGGTCACTGTACATTTAGAATTCCAAATTTGAGGTGTCTCATTATGTTCATTTATACCTTATCATCATATCATTTGGCACGGATGCATCTTATAGGCTTATTTCTGCTCCTCAAGGGCTCCCTGTGTGGCTCAGACAGTCGTGCCTTCACCATTGTGCCCCGTGCTGTGTGGTGTACTGTGCCAGTGATGGCAGTCTGACAGTGGCCCTCCCAGCTTGTGTCCCCCGCTTGCCTGCCACTATTGCAGCCTCAGCCGGCCCTCACACCCCTGTACAAAATGGGACATTTGTCATGCAAATGGAGCCCGTGTTTTCAGCTGCACAGATACTAAATTTGCTGTTTCGACGGGCCAATTGTTGGTCTGCTTCCAGGGCTATAGTGGCTTTTTTGCTGCAATAACAGTAGAATTGTTCACAGCATTGTTCAGATGATCCACTAACTGTACTTCTCTTTTTTTTGGTAACGGACCGTCCGTGCATGCTTGTTCAGGCTTCCCCCCGCAGTAGGAACCAGCAGCAATATTTAGGACATCCCTAAAATTTGACATTAATTCTGTCCATGGTGCAATCGTGACCTACTCTGAACCCCTCAGTCAGTGTGTCGAAACGGCAAAATACGTGTGTGTTCTGCTGAAAAGAGAACTGCGTGAATCTGGCTGTTGTCTTGACCGCAGTGAAGCTAAGGTAGCATCTCTGACGGTGTATGAAGCTGGTTCCCACCTCTCATCGCTGAAAAGTGGGACATGATTCGCCGGTGTTGCTCGATATCCAGGGATTCATATCCGTGTTTTCCTTACCACTGGATCCACACACACACACACACACACGCGCTCCCTCTATCAAACTAAACCTCAAGTGCTTCTTTTCCCTTCTCGCACCTTTTGTCCTCTTGGGCAGAACTCGACACTTCCACACTGGTATGGGTTTAGTTTGAGTGCATGATGGCAAAATAACCATTTGTACGTAGCTGGTGATTAAAACTGTGATTTCTGGACTTTAGTGGCCTTTTGTGCTTTTGGTTGAGCAGAGGCCATAAATAGCTTGCCATGTCATCATTCTTGAATGTATTAGATACGAGTGCCCTCCTTCCCATTTTCCATTTCCATAACACACCAGTTGGCAAATATTCGAGCACATTTGTCTAACAAAGAGATGGTGTCGGGTGATACAGAAAATATCATTATCATAATAAACAGCGGATTGTTGCATGGTGTCCTGAATATTTGAGGTTGAGTTTAATCATTCTGACTTAGATTTGGCAAAATGTAGTTCGAAATAAAAGACTGCAGATATACATTTGATCCCCAAAAAAGTGTACAATTCTGAAAACTCAGTCCTATCATCAATACAGTATAACACTGTTTATCTCATAGTGGCCATAAGGTGGTCCTCTAGTAATTGGAAGATCGGTGGTTCAATTCCGTGCACCTGCAGAAAGTGTGATGAAGTGTCCTTGAGCAAGACACTGAACCCCTAACCGCTCAACCCATGTGATAGAGTGGTGACCTGTCCAGGGTGTTTCCCTGCCTCTCACCCAATGAGCACTGGGATAGGCTCCAGCATGACCCCACAACCCAACTTCGGATAAGCGGCTGATGATGGATGGATGGATATGGAAAAATACCATCATTGAGAATCCGACTGCTTGTATGGTAGTTAAGTTAAGCATGGAGTCAGCTTTCAAATAAACTCCCTTAAATATTTCACAGCTCTTTTTGCAAAAAAAAAAAAAAGTAATAGATTTTCGATTCGGTGGTACGGTGGTGTAGCAGTTAGCATTGTTGCCTCACAGTAAGAGGGTCGCGGGTTCAAATCCCATCCCAGGTCCTTTCTGTGTGGAGTTTATATCTTCTCGCCATGTCTGCCTGGGTCTTCTCCAGGTGCTCTTGTTTTCACCCTCCATCAAAAAGGCATTCAGGGACTGCAGATGCAAATGATCTCGAAGCTATAAACTGGTGCGGCTCATCGAATGGTGACGTAAATGTATAAAGCTGCAAAAGGTCCCTTTTTAGAAAACAACCATTATTCATCATGCATTGCGAAAATGCAATATCCAAATTTAATCCCAATACAATTCCATAGAATGAGGACAAATAATAATGAACTATTGCATTTGGGTGCCAAAGAGGAATATCTCTGACTTTTCTTCTCAGACTTGGAAAAGGATTTCAGTGAGATGCATTGGCCTCACTTGCAAAGTCAAAGTCAGTTCAGTTTTCCACGATTACACAGTTTCCGAATGCGTTGACGCCAACTTAAAATGGCCCCGGTAATGGCCTCACCAAACAGCCGTTAGTTCTTACACCTGTTTGCTCTTTTTTTACGAAAAAGAAAAAGAAAAAAAACGGGCCTTCAGCTTCCCGTGTTTGCTACTTCTGTTAATTAAATCACAGCTCTTCACCCACGCCACCTCACACTTTAGCAGTGATGGAAAAAGAACCACATCCTTGTGTTATGGCTGCAACAGTCAGACCTTCATCCAACAAGTAATGGGCCAAACTGGTTAAGCATTCTCCAAGGATTCCCGCAGCCTGGCAAAAACCAAGGTGGGGATAGTATGAGGTATTTGAATCTTGGTTAATCAGCGTGAAGTGTGTGTGTGTGTGTATGGGGGGGGCATCGGGCATGCTCTGGAGTGACCTGAAGCCGATACTCGTACGGATGCTTTTGCTGTCTGGGAGTAGCGTTCAGGTTAAACTCAGTGCTCAGGAACTCTAGAGGGAGCTGGTGACGCCATGGTTCCCAAAGCAGCTTCCAACAGCTGTAACCTAAAGGACCTGCCATCTTTGGAAGTGTAGAGTATCTCACAAACTGCCAGAGCGATCCTACAAGGGGCCAA
>OMLC01056458.1:0-15598 GCA_900302585.1 Regalecus glesne
AGACACACCAGAATCCTCCTCTGTCCACGTGTACCACTACACCGGACACCACTGGACACCTCAGGGCCTCTCTCCCAGTTCCTTCATCCATTCATGTATTTAAAAAAGTGGCTCCGGTTCTCCTCGTTACTCCTGGTCTGGTTGGAGCCCTGTTGAAATGACCCGGGGCGTAGCCACGGCCTCACATCCCTGGGCAGTGTTGTGAGAACACCTTAAGGCCCGTTTTTATCTCGGCTCCGCACACAAACCAGCTTCAGCAGAAGACCTCATTTAATTTGTTCCTCGGGTCTCCAAACATGAGTTTAAGCTGTCATGTTTTCTAATGAATACTGATCATACGCGGCCCTCACAGGGTACCAATGGAAACTATGAGATCCACCATGGCAACCCCTGAAAAACAGGGAACGAGCCAAAAGAAGAAGACGTGTGTGACTTGTGTGACTTGTGACTTGTGTGACTTGTGTCTGGCAAGCCCTCACACATCCCTGAGAGCAACTCTGTTGTTGTCTCCATGACCTCTGTGTCGTTCTCTTCTCCTGTGTGCTCTCCCCCGTCAAACTAACTGGAAGTCATGTGACACTTGGTTGGTTTTAAGGTGGACTTATAGATATTTTACAGCAGCACTCATAAAACGGACAGTTAGTGAGTGACAAGCTACACAGAGCAGAGACTCCCAGTTCACCCGTACAGAGTGACGGTGCCCTCTCGTGGTCCGGAGAGGCGTTGCAGGTTGGTGCGTTGGTGTTCAACCCGGTCCTCCAGGGAACCCTGGAACTGTCGGTTTTCTGCTCTGATAGGTAATAATAGTACAAATGAGCATGTCATGTGGATGATAGGTAGGGTGCCATGAAATGTACTCAGGCAAATGTACGACAGTACGGCAAGACATTCAGGATGTCCAGCGTGCAGTACATGAATATACAAGCCATACGTCCATTTCATGTTTTTGGGTCTGTGTTTGTGTGTGTAGGAGCTGAGAGCTGCAGGAGCTGTGTCCAAGCAGGTCTTCAAGAAGACCTAAAATGGCCCCCGTGGAGCAAGATGCCATCATTTCACAGAGACACGCCAGATGACCCCTGTGTCGATCATCCACACCATCCGTCATCCTCACCACTCCCCCATCTCCTCCATGCATGACCCCCTGTCTCTTCTCTCCTTTTTACCACTACCTCCAACGGTGACACGTTCTCATTCCGACAAGTCTGTATCCTGCACCCTGACAGGGTCCCTTCATACACACATGGTCATGGATGGGTCATCTTACAAAATACAAATAGATATGTGTTTCCACACATGCTTGTGGCTTTGCTGTCCCTCTGTGTCGGGGTGTGTAGTCTTTTGATTCAGGTGTTTAAATTAGTCAGACGCATGGAAAATGTTAGGCGTAGCCTGGTAGGTCTCAAGATGATTGAATATGTGCCATACTGACTAGCTAGGTGTAAATATGACTAGCGAGAACACAAGGCTTCGTGGCAGAGGGGAGGAGAAGAGAGAAACCCGAAGGCCAACGTTGAGGGTGCGAGGGTAAAAACTTGTCTCTTCTTCTCTGAAATCTGCTGTGCTGTGTTTGCTGAATGATCGCTGTGACCAGAGACTGTGGCAGGAAAACAAGTTGGAGGACACGGGTTTGATTTTAGACCAGAATGCTGGTTTTATAATGAACTCTTGACTCGCCAGACTGGCCAGAGAGGACATCAGATGAAATGTGCACACACATCATTCCAATAACCGCTTTGGGAATGTGCCTTCAGTAGAACACAGAATCAATGAATAAATGGAGCACTTTGGAAACAGTCAACATCATTTGTCTCAAGTGTTTTTCTCTGCTGCCTACTTTGGAAACTCATTCTCAGACATCGAGTCTCCTCTCTCCATCCATCCATCCATCAAAAAACAGCCAGCAGAATAATTCTAAATAAAGAATCCACCAAATATTACATTTGGAAAAGGAGTAGGAGGGAGTTACTGCTTACAATTTCCTTCCCCCTCTACAATGTTCCATTGATAGACCTGAATAATAAGCTAAGGTTTATAATAAAGCACCTCAGAGTGGGTCATTGTCAATATCGGCCTCAGAAATGACTCAACTCAATAAGCACCAATGACACGATGATATAAAATGGCAATGATTTCCAGTAAGAACAGTAACAACCTCCATCATGTGTGTCACGGTCATGAGAGTTGGCCATCTAAGCCACTCCACAAACTTACCCCACAATTTGAAATATAAATACACACTAAACGCAACATCCTGACCCTGACACCGAATGAGGAACAGCTCTCTTAAAAACCTTCTGCAGGGAGAAACAACGGGAAGAAACCTCAGGGAGAGCAACAGAGGACCGGTAGATGTACAATGGATGTTGTTTCTACAGAATAAAACAGCATACGATCCTGAGAATGCCAGCATGTGATAGAGAATTATAAAGGTATTCTTATACCACATTATCATCCTTAAATCCTTAAATGTATACAACTGAATAAAAGCTACGAATCGTGTTCCCTTGAGGGAATATTCTGGTGCTTTTGTGCAGTGCGTTGAGAAGGTTTGACGTTGATGGTCAGTGTCGAGCTCTGACTCTGGACCAGATGCTCTGAACGGTGTTTTCCAGTCGGAGCGGTTTATGCGGCAACACCTCCGGTGGGCAACTAACGCGAGATCAGCTTTCAAGGAAGTTCCACGTCAGTGTCCAGCGCAGCGTTTACCCAGACTACAGTCTTGGAACCCGAGTCCTTAACTACTCGCAGCTTATTCTCATCGTAGCGGCAGCCCGGGGATAAAACATGGTAAGGAAGACAATGAATACCCCGCATAAGTTTTGTCTGTCATGCGTGTCACCAGAATCACGGGTAAGGGTTTGTAAACGACTGTCTTGAAGGCATTCCCTGTGGGAAACGTTAGCATAGTTTAGCTTCAGCTAGCTTCCTTGATCTGAGGCCTGTTGGTTGCTAAGCGCATATTAAACACAATGTTGGTAAATGTCCAACATTGTTTGAGAAAGATAAGATAAGCTGGAATGCCACATAATTAGAAAAATGCCCAAATGTGTCAACCGAATCGGTGTTATGTCGGCAGAACGGCTGTTTTTGCTAGCGTGCTAGATGATGCTAGTAGTCTCAACTAGTTTGTGTATATCGTATATCTTTAACGTTAAAACATGAAACTTGTGATGAAAGTCAATGTGTATCCATTTTTTAATATTAGATCCATCATCTCACTAAAATGCATCATTTTTAACGTAAATCTAAGTAACAGAAACGTGTATGTCCGAATGAATGGTTTCTCAATCTTGTGTTTTCTGAACTGTTTACAGCCTCTTAGGCTGGATATTAAACGGAAGCTGACAGCCAGGTCAGATCGAGTGAAAAGTGTGGACCTTCATCCAACCGAGCCATGGATGCTGGCTAGTTTGTACAATGGCAGTGTCTGTGTGTGGAACCATGAAACGCAGGTATCCTTACAAAAGACTGAATCACTCATACAGGGATCATAGCACAGCATACATTCTTAAGGTATGGAGAGAGGGCCATTGCTGAACACATATGCATCTACTCATGATTGCATTTGGAATTTGTAAGCAGATACATCCATCCGTCCATCCATCCATTGTCAACCACTTATTCGAAATCAAGTCTTAGAAGCAGATACATTATATACTGTATCTAGAAAATATGATGATGGTGCATGCTTTTTCTTTGTCATCAATGAATTATTCCTGCAGCTTGTCCATGATTTGTGATGGTCTTTTTTCCAGACACTAGTCAAGACATTTGAGGTATGTGACCTGCCAGTCAGAGCCTCTAAATTTGTCGCAAGGAAGAACTGGGTCATCACTGGAGCGGTGAGTTACAATATTTCGGGATTCAGCCAATTACAATGGTTACCCATGCAGTTGTCATTAATACAACTATGCCAGATTCACAACTTCACAAATTATAATCATTTAACTATTATTCATTTATCTATTTTAACTATTTAGATTATTTATGCAGCTAACACAAGGCCCCAAAATAAGCCTCTTTAGTAAGGCTCACAAACACAGTGAGACATTGTTTTTGGATTGAGGGTTTTTGCTTCATCTTTTAAGATTTCTAAGGATAAATGTTATCTACAGTATCAAAATGGCGCAAGAGTGTACATTGTTTGAATTGTTTTTCTTTATTTGTTCATTTATGAATATTTCCTCCCCCCACAATCTGTCCAGGATGACATGCAAATCCGTGTGTTCAACTACAATACATTAGAGCGAGTCCACATGTTTGAGGCCCACTCTGACTACATCCGCTGCATCGCTGTTCATCCCACTCAACCTTACATTCTCACCAGCAGCGGTATGTTAGCAGAAAAATCCTATCATCGTGAAATATTTCCTCACCATGTTTTTTAGAGACAATTAAATTCAATGCTGAGGTGATTAAGTGATTTCTTTACTTAATCTGCATTATAAACAATGTTATATGAATACTAGCAAAACCTTACTTATATGTGTACATATTTTTCCAGATGACATGTTGATCAAACTGTGGGACTGGGAGAAGAAGTGGTCGTGCAGCCAGGTGTTTGAGGGTCACACTCACTATGTCATGCAGATTGTTATCAACCCCAAAGACAACAACCAATTTGCCAGTGCCTCCCTGGACCGAACCATCAAGGTGGGGAAAAATGCTATCTACTTCTATCAGAATATCCTCTGACAGTGAAAGACTAGTGTCAGGATTATTGTTGTGGATTGATGTAGGTTTTTCTTTGTTCTTGTGTGGGCGCTATGGAGCTAGCAGATCCTCGTGCTGGTGTATATTTTCCTATAGCTTTAAATTAATCTCCTAATTCTTAAATCCAGAGTCCTCAGTGAATGTTGAGGGAGAAAGTGCCAGAACATCAGAGATTGTCTTGTATGGCCAAAGTGTTATGAACCATATTCATCTAAAACATCTGCACATGGATTGACCAGCTTGGAAACCCAAATGACATGGAGCTTTCACCCACTAGTGGAGTTTATAATGTAGAGCTCAGGGGGGGAGTTCTTTATGGATGTTGGCATTAAAAAACACAAGGAATCGTTATCTTAGCTTCTGTTGTGTCAGTCTGTCATGGCCCCTGCGCAGACACTCAAGCAATACCTATGATGGGTAACAAATGTTTAAAAAAGCAAGATAATTTTTTCTCTCACATGGATCTCTTTGCCATATTAACCTACAGATTTCATACTGCAGTGCACACCTGCAGTTAGAAGTCTCCCGTCTCCCTTTTGAGTATTATGTCACCTTCACTCTCGCCTTTCTTTCATGTTTTCTGTGCTCCTTCAGGTATGGCAGCTTGGCTCCTCCTCCCCCAACTTCACTTTGGAGGGCCATGAGAAAGGAGTCAACTGTATTGACTACTACAGTGGAGGCGATAAGCCCTACCTCATATCAGGAGCTGATGACCGCCTGGTCAAGATCTGGGACTACCAGGTAAGAAAGACACCAGTTGACTTTGGTACCCTGGGGGAAGTGAACCAGAGTGCAATCTGCTCCCAATTGAAAATATCTTATTCCTAAGAAGTTGTATAAAAAAACCATTGACTGTATGTGGAATTATTGTAAAAATCTGTTGTATTGTGTCTGCGTTGATATTTCAGCATGCTTTTACTAATCAAATGGAATTTAAAAATGCAGTACAGGTGCCATCATAAGGAGAACTACAATCATTTACAGTTAAATAACTTTCTGGGGGCCTCCGGTGGTGTAGGGGGTTAAGGCACCTATTTTCAGTGCATCTCTGGATCACGCAGCTTGGTGTTCAAATTTCTGGCTGCGCAGTTTCCAACCAAGGACTTATAGTTAGTGGGGCATAATTGAAACATAATTGGCCAAGCCTCACATGGGAATAAGGGTTAGGTTGAATAAAAAGGATTCTAGGTTCGCTAGTATCCCCCTCTGGGTTGTCCGGGGTGCTTGAGGTTTGGTGAAAGAAAAGTACTCTCACTTTGTTCTACATAGGCAAAGCACTGCTTTCCCTCCAAGACCATAATCTGTGAAATAGCGAGGGCTAGCTGTCATGTGACTAGGTGGAGACACATGCTACGGCTTCCTCTTTCCTGTCGACGGTTTAGAGGGGCATCAAAGTGACAGATCCAGGTATAGGCAACCTAGGGGAATACGGATGGGAATAGAGGGAATACTTTTTTTTAAAAGGAAAAACAAGCAACTTTCTACTAAAAGCATGTTTGCTGCTTATTTTATTGCTCCTGATGGAAAAAAGCAACGGTCTGGATTACACAACTGTTTTGATTTACAGAACAAGACATGTGTCCAGACTCTAGAAGGCCATGCCCAGAACGTCTCTTGTGTCAGCTTCCACCCAGAATTGCCAATTATCATTACAGGATCAGAGGATGGTAGGTGGGAACGTGTGTCATAAAGCTATTCTTCTTTCACCAATTCTTTCTGTAACACATTCACATGACTTCATCTTGCCTTTGTAGGCACTGTGCGTATTTGGCACTCGAGCACCTATCGTCTGGAGAGCACACTAAATTATGGCATGGAGCGGGTATGGTGTGTTAGTGGCCTCCGAGGCTCCAATAATGTGGCGCTGGGCTACGATGAAGGGAGCATCATTATCAAGGTACGTTGAGTGTTCTAGTAGTGTTAGTTTTTTGCATGTTAATTTTCTCATTAGAAAATTAACTCACTTTCCTTCCTTATGGTCCTGCACTAATGTCTTGCCTCTCCTCCTTCTTTTGCCCCTGTGGTGCAGCTTGGTAGAGAGGAGCCAGCGATGTCTATGGACACTAACGGCAAGATCATCTGGGCCAAGCACAGTGAGGTGCAGCAGGCCAACTTGAAGGCTATGGGAGATGCAGAGATCAAGGATGGAGAGAGGCTGCCGCTAGCAGTCAAAGACATGGGCAGCTGCGAGATCTACCCACAAACCATCCAGCATAACCCAAACGGAAGGTAATCTCAGACAATGGAAGCAAATGCACACTCACAGACTAGCACATCTCAGCTTGTTAGTACAAAAGTAGTGGTTCACATCCATCTGTTTTGGTGTTGTGTTGCCAGATGTAGGGCAAATGTAGAAAAGAGACGTCTACTATGGTATCCTTGTATCTTAGTTGCATTGATGTGCATCTCCGTGCTTGAAGGTTTGTGGTGGTGTGTGGAGATGGAGAGTACATCATCTATACTGCCATGGCATTGAGGAACAAGAGTTTTGGCTCAGCACAGGAATTTGTCTGGGCACATGATTCCTCTGAGTAAGTATGTACATGCATTCAGAAGAGTATGCTATCTTTTCTCTTCACAGAGGTTCAACAGCCATTTATTTAGACTTTCTTGTACTTCAGTCATACCATTTGTTGGACTGCTGTACATATGCTTTCTCTTTTACACAGGTATGCCATAAGGGAAAGCAACAGTATCGTCAAAATCTTCAAGAACTTTAAAGAAAAGAAGTCCTTTAAGCCAGACTTTGGTGCTGAAGGTACGGAGAAGAAGGGAGTGTAGTTACACAGTATTGTTGTGATGGAGGCTGGTGCTTATCACAGAGTTCCACCTGAAATCAGAAAGCTGAATGTAGTTTTAAATCATGCTGACATGTGTTATTTCTCCTCTGCAGGCATCTATGGAGGCTTCCTGCTTGGAGTGAGATCAGTGAATGGCCTAGCTTTTTATGACTGGGAAAACACAGAACTAATCCGCCGCATTGAGATTCAGCCAAAACACGTAAGATCTTCTCTTTTCACTTCCATGTTCTCAATGTTGGATCACATTCAAACCATATCATAATACTGCACAATAGGGCCACGGTAGCTCAGTGGTAGATAGTCAATCTTTGTCTATATATCTGAAGATTGTTGTGTTGTCATTCTATGTGAAGTACCTATGAGAGCCATGAAACCGAAGTTAAATTCCATGTATGTGAAAATCTACATTGCCAGTAAACCGATACTGGTTCTGGTTCCTCGTGCAGATTTTCTGGTCAGACTCTGGGGAGCTGGTCTGTATTGCCACAGAGGAGTCGTTCTTCATTTTGCGTTACCTGGCTGACAAAGTTGCTGCGTCCCAGGAGTCCAACGAAGGAGTCACTGAGGATGGTATTGAGGATGCCTTTGAGGTACGTATGGACATCTCCTTGTGTATGTGGTTTAAATACTTTCATTACTCACAAAAAGCGATTCAGTCTGCTGATTTTACTAATGATGCGAGTGAAGCTGAATTTTAGAGGATAGATTGTCACTGATATGACATAATGCAAAACTTACTCTTTCTCACCTTGTGGTCCAAAGTACAATGGGGTTTAAGACGGGAGATAGACTTACATTTAATTGCACGTTCACATGCACATGATTGCTACCTTGTGTATCTTACATCCGTTTGGAGCATTTGTCATGCACATCTTCAGAAATTGATCCTACACGTCTGCAAAATGCAATACGTGCATGAATGGCAAGGACACTATAGGGGTGTGACAAGGTCAAAGGTTAAGTAGACGGACACATCAGCTGCAGCAACAAAGATGGAAAATTATGAGATCTGTCATTTAGTATATAGACCTTTCTCCTTTTGTTTGGAAGGGTTTGAAGGCAAGTTTATAGACCAAGTCCTCAGATACCCGCATCTGTACAAAGTGTCATTGCCGCTGCACAGTGACAAATATTCTTGTCAAAATAGCTGGCATGATATCAGTACCACTGTAGAGAAAGTTTAGAAAGATGTTGATGTTTCTCATCATCACTTTCTCATATTGGCAGAACAAGACAATACACTCGCATTTGCCACAACATGCTTGATTTAGGAGCCGTACACACCATATGCAATGATGCACGTCATGTTTATTATTTGTATTGTGCAAATCTGGAGGTTCTTTTCATAGTTCTCTATGTCCTCGAGTGGAATCCTTCCATAACATATAAAGTATATATAGGCAAGTATGTTAACCATTCCATTTATGACACAGCTGGTTGTCTATGCAAATGCATGATTAAAAAGCAAGTATATCTCCAGCCTAAGGCAGACCCATAGCTACATTGCACCACATACTGATACTTAGTAATTACTAACCCAAAAGGTCCGAATTCACTTGTACTGAACCAACTTGGTTGATGGGGTAACAAAATGGCTGTCTGTCGAACAACAGTGTCTCTCTCTCCAGGTCCAGGGTGAGATTCAGGAGATTGTTAAGACTGGACTATGGGTTGGAGACTGTTTCATCTACACCAGCTCTGTCAATAGACTCAACTATTTCGTAGGAGGAGAGATCGTCACCATTGCTCACCTTGACAGGTACAACCAAGTTAGAGACCTGGTGCAGAGTCAGTGGATTCAGAGATGGTTATTGTGTTTTCGGTTCCTGCACACATTCTAAATGCAAAGTTAGGGGTCTAGTTTGTCCAGTTCAGATGTTCCCGGCCAATTTTCCTATTTAGTAGATGTATATTTTTCTATACAGATCTATTTTAAGAATGAACTGTGCCACACAAGAAAACTAGTTAACTGCATCATCTAAATAATAAATGTGGTTGAATAAACATCAGAATGCAGTATATTACCTCTGTCTAGTTTCCATCAGTCCAGGTATTGACAAGTCCCACACAATGCTGAAAAAAGAAAGTCATACTTAAATACATTAGAGTCTCTAAGCTGTCTCTCTAACCTTTGTTGCAGGACCATGTATCTTCTGGGTTACATCCCAAAAGATGACCGTCTATATCTGGGTGACAAGGAGCTCAACATCGTCAGCTACTCTCTGCTGGTCTCTGTCCTGGAGTACCAGACCGCTGTTATGAGAAGGGACTTTGCAATGGCTGACAAGGTCCTGCCCACAATCCCCAAAGAGCAGAGGACCAGGGTGGCCCATTTCTTGGAGAAGCAGGTAAGGGCTCACGCATCTGTTTCTAGTTTTTCAGTTTTCCAATTCTTATTGATATGCAAATGATGAGACCATTCCTGAGATTAATAAGTTGATATTTTCTCAATACATCAGCATGGAGGCTTAGCTCTCATTTTTAGAGAAGTCTGCACTTCAGAATCTCAGGATAATTTGATGGAGCACAAATAGGTAACATGCTGTTTGATTTGTTGGGCTATACTGATGTTTCAAATTGCTCTGTCCCTGTAGGGTTTCAAGCAGCAGGCCTTGGCTGTATCCACAGACCCAGAACACAGGTTTGAGCTGGCCTTGCAGCTGGGAGAGCTGAAGATAGCCTACCAGCTGGCTGTGGAAGCAGAGGTAAGAGCTACCCCTTCTTCAGTAGGGACAGTAAGGAATGCTCACACACTGTGTGCTTAAACCAGGATTAAACTGTTGAAGGTTTTTGCTTGGGAGTTGTTCCTAATCCGGTATGAGGGTCTAAGGACAGGCAGCCTATTGTGTCAAGCACACTGAGCCAAATTCACAATTTGTGATAATGGGGTATACAGAAAAAAATCAAAATGTCTTAAAGATGGCCTCTCAGATGGATTTTATTTCCATGCAAGCTCTGCTCAGTATTTCCCTTTCTATCTCTGTTGTCGTGACTTTTCAAACTAGAAAAGATTTCCCTCACCAAGCTTTCCATATCGGGGCAATAATCAGGCACCACTGATTTGACTTTGAGCAGCTCGTCTTTTAACCATTCTCTACCCCCTCAGTCAGAGCAGAAGTGGAAGCAGCTGGCAGAGTTAGCCATCAGCAAGTGCCAGTTTGGCCTGGCCCAGGAGTGTCTGCACCACGCCCAGGACTATGGTGGCCTACTCCTCCTTGCCACAGCCTCGGGCAATGGTGCCATGGTGAGCAAGCTGGCTGAAGGCGCGGAAAGGGACGGGAAGAATAACGTGGCTTTCATGACATATTTCCTGCAGGGCAAGTGAGTACTAAAGAGGAGGAGGAGGGAGTGAAGGGGTTTTGAAATTGGTTGCTGCAAATGGAATTGGGCTGGATTCATCTGTGAATATTGTCTTTATTTGATTTTGATTGTATTGAATAGTTATGACTGTTTTGGCTGTTATATTACTTCTCCTTCTAAGATTGGACCAGTGTCTGGAGCTGCTGATCAGGACAAACCGACTTCCAGAGGCTGCCTTCCTAGCTCGCACTTACTTGCCCAGCCAGGTGTCCCGTGTAGTCAAACTGTGGAGAGAGAGCCTTGCTAAAGTTAACCAGAAGGTCAGCCATACTTTTACAACATCCCTGGCTGTATCAGAAATCCTTCAACATTTACTGTGGGAGAACATCTAGCACAGGGGTGGCCAAAATGTTCCAGAAAGAGCCGCTGTGAGTGCAGATCTTTGTTCCAACCGAGCACTTGCACACCTGATTCTATTAGTCAATCAATTCTGTTTGCTAAGGACCTTGATCAGTAGACTCAAATGTGTATCTTCTACTAATCAAGGTCCTTGGCAAAGACGATTGGTTGACTAATAGACTCTTTCTGGATCACTTGGGCCACCCCTGATCTAGCATCTGACAGGTTGAGATAACTTTGTGCAAACTAAGTATTAAAGCATACTAGCAAGTGTTCAAGATAAAAGTTTTCATTATTGCCTTGCCTATTTGTTGAGTTGCGTGTTGACTCTGACTGTGTGAAACATGTGATTTTATGCTTCATGAAGGCGGCTGAATCCTTGGCAGACCCCACAGAGTATGAGAACCTGTTCCCCGGGCTTAGAGAGGCCTTCTTAGCCGAGCATTTCCTCAGAGAGACCTGTCTGGGCGACTCCAGGCCCGCCAGACACTATCCTCTTGTCACGGTGAGTGGTTGGGCTTCAGAAGTTGGAGGGAAGAGTTGTTGTTTTTTTCTTATGCGGATAAAAACATTTTTTGAAGTTTTCTTTGCAACAACTGCTGCACTTCATGGTTCTCTTGTGAAATCATAAGTCCTGTGGTTAAAAGCAAACATATTTGCTTTCACAGTCCTGTCTCGGTCAATTCTAGTGTGTCTTCACGGTGTCTTTTTCTTCTCCAGCCCAATGAAGACAGGAATATCCTAGAGGAGGCCCAGGGATATGAGCCCAAAGGGACCTTCCCTCCCCCCGTCACAAAGGTCCATCTGCACAATAAACAAGTTCAAACTCAATATTCTTTAAAAAGAGACCTGAAAAAAATGACCAAACGTGACTTTTCACCAGCCACACGCTGTCCAAGCTGTCACCAGGATGTCTTCTTTGTCTTTTTCAAAAGTATGTGGCAGAAAAGAACAAAATCAGTGTTAATATTTAAACTCTCCCCTACCTTCTCACCATTTCCCTCTGCAGGAGTCAGAGGAGACGGAGGAATCCTCCTCAGCAGCAGATCTGATAGCACCCATGGCTGCAGCAGTGGTTTCCCCCATTGTAGCACCGGTATCACAGCCTGAACTTGAACCTGAGCCTGAATCCACTCCTGCTGTAGAAGAGGAGCAGAAAGAAGAGGAGGAGCTTCCTGCCTCATCGCAGTCACAGGATAGGGTAGGATACCACCCTCTTTTTTATTTGTTGGGTTTTCTTTAGATCGTCATAACGGTAAAACGTATTTTCCATCGGGGGACACTGTTGGTAGAAATCTTTTCAAAATGTTCCTGTTCCCATCCTGTTTTGGAGTCTTAAAGTTTTCACCCGTCTCCGTATCTCTCTCGCTCTCTCTCAGTCTCTGGAAGACCTGGAGGTGGACCTGGACAACATGGAGCTGGAAGATATCGACACATCAGACGTCAACCTCGATGACGACTTCCTAGATGACTGAGATCCGTGTGTCTGGCCCTTCCGTGCGTTTCATGATGCTCACCAGAATCTATTTAATTAATGGAGACCAAACCCTGATTCCTTTTTTTATTTGTACTTAAGGATGTGTCATGTGATCTCCTTGGAGGTGGAAGGGTTTGAGTGGATGATGATGATGAAGATGATTTTCTTTTCCACTGAAGGAAAAACAAATGTCTGTTTCATACTCTCAATTTTGTACTCTTATCTTTCAGTTGTTCAATGGTTCATTCATTCAAACAAGGACCTTTATTTCACCAACTGCCTGTGCATTGACCCATATAGTTTTCATGTTGTAATCCCCACAAAGCTAAATTCCCTGTTTATTTAGTGAATTAAACTGCAATTGCTGTATATATTGACCTTCGAGTGTTGGGTTGTCTTGATTGTTTTCTGCTCCCAATCAGTGTTGTCTTTTATCCAGTTTCCTTGTGTCAAGTCGTCTGCCCATTAGCTGGTCCGACTTTTGGTAGTGTTCGATGCATTTATATCATAATCTTGTGAAGAAGCTGTGTGATATCCTGCCCTTCTGAATCCACACAGCTTTAAGTTCTGGCATCAGCGGCTCTGTCTGTCTGCCTTTCAGCCATCCTGACTGGGCCATTGGTCAGGTTTATTTCCATAGGCATGTATGCATGCATGTATGTCTGGAGTATGTTGTCCCATATGTGTATGCTTGACAATATTTATTTTGAGTCCTGAACTGCTCCATTTCCTTTCCATTTCACCCTCATCTTTACCTGGTTTAAGAAATGTTCCATTTCTCAGGGAGCAGAAACCACAGGGAGAACGTGACTCCTGCCAGGAAACCTGCAGCCACGGGCCACACAGGAAATGCATAACAGATCCAAAATGGCTGCATCCTGAGCAGCCTTGAGAGCAAGGCCTTACAAAAGAAGGCCTCAAGTGACGGCACCTGATTGACAGGAAGGTCTCGGCCCCCACAGCCCTCTGCGAGCCAGAGCAGCTGGATACAGTCTTGCGGGGAAAAAAGGGAATAGTGAGGTCGGTGCCAAAGTATATTTTAACTGATAAAAACCGAGGAATTCTTGGCCTCCAGCTGGTCAAACCAATCAGCCGGTAGAGGAGCCATTCCAGGGATGGAGTCCAGCTATTGAGATAGTAGACAACACCTGCCTGGCCCAGACAGAAAGAAAAGCAGTGAGCGGCCAAGATGACCAGCCAAGCTTCTCCCCCTTGTTATTAATGCCATTAGACGGATTGTTAAGTTGATCAATTGGCTTGCAACATGCCCCAAAAACAGCCGAGAGATATCTTAAAATAAACTTTCCTCTGGCCTGAAGGAGAAGTTTCCATGGAGGGCCTGCCAGTCCTGCTGCAAACTACTCGGTACTGCTGTGGTGAGCCGCTTTTCCTAGAGTTCTTCCATGTCAGGGACGCCTCCTCCGGGCTTCAGCGTCCAGTCATGATGCTGAACGCTGTACAGCTCCTGAAGATGGCAGGGTCTTGTCGGTAGGGGCGTGTTTAGAAACTGATGGTGACCTGGTGTGGCCCAAGTTACAAACGAAATCCACTGCATTGTGTCCCAGAAGAAAGACACTCAAGGATTTCACTAAAAGTTTATCATAGGCCATATTACTGGCTAGAGCCTGTTATTAGAATAAAGGAAATGTGTTCCTGTGCTCCTATGGGCATTATTACTGCTTACCACCGTTTAGTATCAAGAGGAGGAGAGATCTATTCATTCACTCGTCAACCACTGATCTCAGGTCAGGTTACAAATCTCCTGGAGCCTATCCCAGTGCTCATTGGGTGGAAGGTGGAGAAACACCCTGGATATCTGGCCAGATGTCCTTCCTAATCCCCTCTGCTGAGGTCAAACCTGTGGCCTGCCTCTGGCCTGTGAGTTCCTGAAGCGCTTAATAGACACAATTTTCTAAATACTGCTAAACAGTCTTCCATTAGGAAGTAAATCTTAATTTCCTACATTAAGAATTAAAGTATCATCACGGATGAGCCAGATGTTTTGGGTCCAAACCTGTACATTTGTAAACAGATGTCTATTCTCACAGCACCTTTGCTGTTTCCCCTCACACACACTCACACAGACAGACACACACATCTATCGTAACGTTCAAACCAGCTCACTAACCAGTTGGATCCTTCAGCCGAATGGTTAGCGAGCTAGCCAGTCTGGTTGTGAACGACCCGGTATCACCCCCAATTTCACTAAAATATACATCTCCTTCCTTTTGTGTGTGTGTGTGTGTGTGTGTGTGTGTGTGTGTGTGTGTGTGATCCTCTAGCTCGGCTCCTCTACTGGAACCCTGGAAGTTTGAGGGTTCCCTGCACTATTCTAGCTGGGCCCACTGTGGATTTAACTTTCCACATCCGATGTAGTTCTGGTCTTTATCTGGCTTCTCATGCTCTTTTTGTTCCTAATATTACCATAGCTCAGGATTGCTACATTGATCACTACTGCTGTGTTTTGTTCCTTGGATTGATGGATGGATGGACGAGTGGATGGATAATTAAAACCCCGATCCTTTTAAGAATCATACAATGGCCTCCTGTGTTTGGCGTGATTCTCCTGGGCGGTAGGTGACAGTAGTGAGCATCACAGCTGGATGAGAGCTGATGCTGAAGCCCGTGAGGAAGGGAAGCTTCGTGTGCAACAAAGTAGAGTGTGGAAGCCTCCGTCTGAGGCTGCTCATCTTTGTTACGTTTAAAACCTTTTACTTCTCCTTCCGCACTATTTCTCCATACACCAGAAGTTTCCTACGGACACACGCTACCACGACCGAGATTCGGCCGCTATTTGAGATCCCTCCGTGGGCAGAAAAAGCAGCTTTTGGATTTGGAAAAAAGGGCAGTCGTTGCGAACTGGCGTAGAAAAAAAGAGGGGGCTCCAGGAGGAACTCAGGTTTACCGC
>OMLC01056459.1:0-14477 GCA_900302585.1 Regalecus glesne
GATCCCTTATTTATAAAAAAACAGTTTACATGTAATCCCTTATTCATAAACAGTTTACACATGGTCCCTTATTTATAAAAAAAATAGTTTACACATGGTCCCTTATTTATAAACAGTTTACACATGGTCCCTTATTCATAAAACAGTTTACACATGGTCCCTTATTTATAAAAATAGTTTACACATGGTCCCTTATTTATAAACAGTTTACACATGGTCCCTTATTTATAAAAAAAACAGTTGACATATGGTCCCTTATTTATAAAAAACAGTTGATACATGGTCCCTTATTCATAAACAGTTTACACATGGTCCCTTATTCATAAACAGTTTACACATGGTCCCTTATTCATAAACAGTTTACACATGGTCCCTTATTTATAAAAAAACAGTTTACGCATGGTCCCTTAATCATATTTTTTACGCATGGTCCCTTATTCATAAACAGTTTATATATGGTCCCTTCTTCATAAACAGATTACACATGGTCCGTTATTCATTTTTTTTTTTACACATGGTCCCTTCTTCATAAATAATTAATACTTTCTCTTAAAGCCACAGTCCTGGGTCTGTGGTCTGTCCTAGACCAGTGTGTGTCCTGTGTGGCTGTAGGGAAGGTGAGGGTTGTCTGGAGATTCATGAATTAGTCGTTATTTCAAACACACCAGACCTTGAGAGAATAGAAAATCATCTGTCTCCATGCAAAGTTTCTGGACTTCACCGTCAAGTTGGACACAACTCTTAGTTTGCTCTCTACTGTGTGACTGACACCACATCATAACAAACACAGTAAAGCAAGCACTGAAAAAGGACGTTCTACAAAAAGACACCCAGAGTTGACAGTCTGAACCTTCACTCTGAGTGGTTCTGGATAAAATGGGTGAAGGAGACCTGGTATAACAGATGGCTGTTTAGTTTTGGGCTGTTACGGGAGGAAAAAGAAAGAGATCAAGAAAACAAAGAAGAAGAAGAAGAAGAAGAAGAAGCTTCATTCATGTGTCAGTGTACATACATATATTGAAAAGTGTTCTCTGTATCTAACCCATCCTGTTGTATCGGTGCAGCTACAGGACCGACTCACACTCGGTCTCCTATTGCCTTGCTCAGGGGCACAGGCAGAACGAGTATTAACCCTAACATGCACGTCTTGGGAAGAAACCCACACAGACATGGGGAGAACATGTAAATGCCACGCAGAGAGGACCTGGGATGGGATTTGAAAACGGGACCTTCATGCTGTGAGATAACAGTGCTAACCGCTGGGCCACCATGCTGCCCTTTGTGCCAACAACTGCACATTGGTACAGAGAGAAGCATCCAAACCAAAGTGACCTGAAGCTAAAAGCAAAAATTCACTTTCAACTCTACAACTCAACTCTTTGGAGCAGAAAAGCTACTTTTCAAATTCAACACAGGCCAGAAAAGAAACATCTCCAGAGACTCCAGCCCATCAGCTCCAAGTCACAAGACTCTCAAACCCAACATTCCACACTCAACTGCTATTCACACAAGTTTTACTGGTAATCGAGCAGATCTGGGATTCTGCTGGTTGCAAAACCACAGACTGCCCAATCTGCCACCTGTGCAAGTTCTGTGTGCACAGTAGTCGGGGCCACGTTATCTTAGTGCTGGTCTGACATTCTCCACAGCGGCACAAGTCCAGAGTCTGCTGCAGTGTCCTGTACGCGTGTCCTGGTCCTGCCCTCTGACTCCTGAGCCCTTTTATCTCCCATGTGTGTTCAGCCAACAGATGAAGTGTCTCAGTAAACAGTAAACCTGCTTTCAATCAGCATCCCAGCAGAGAGACAGGAAGAGACAGGAAGAGACAGATGTGACCATGTGAGATGACACTGGACTGGAGCCAAAGAGGAGTCATCTAAAAGACAAAGAGGCATTCTCATCCTAATGGCAGTTTTACCCCCACTAGGGGGCAAACATTTGCCATGAGCCACAACCAACCAGCCTGATGGTCTAATGTTTGTACATGGGCCCCTCCTAGGGCCTCTACCATTTCAGTACTTCAATGGTACATATTCCCAAAGAAACATACATTTAATCAAATTACCACAAACCAATTGACACAAGGTAAACCAGGTGCCTCCAGCCCGTTACCTACTGCCTGGTCGACACTCGTCTTCCCTCAGCCGGGGAACCTCCGCACCCAACAACCTCGAGTTTTCCATCTGTGGTTTGTCAGTGTGTTGAGATGAAGTGGAAAAGGAAGGAGCGACGCCTCATTCATCAAGTCCCACTAAGATCAAACTCTTCAGCTTTCCAGTAGAGACATCAGGTCACCCGTGAGATCAAACTGGAACCAACACCTGATTCTCAACCAGTGGCCGGAAGATCTCCAGCGACACCCGACCCGGTTCCAATGGTTCAAATTCAGAAACATCAACAGTCATGTCTTGGTGACCACACCCGAAGCTCTGAATTTACACCTGTGTGTACTCTGTTCCAAGAGCATGGGTTAGATGTTCCTGCGTTATGATTGGCTGGATCAGATGTCGCTCCAGAGAATGGCCCGTCTACTCTTGTCCACACTGACCACATAATCTCCAGATGGAGACCAGGCCACTGCACTGATAGGTGAACTGTAGGAGAGAGAGACAGTGAGAGAGATTTAACATACGTCCTTCTTCTGTGGTTCAGTGAGTTAAGACACATGGCAGCCACAAGCCTTCGCCGGCTCATCCTGATTAACTGGTAGACACAGAAGTGAATATGGGGAGGGTCTGTTTCCACCCTCATGTTCCATGGACGCCCATGGCTTTGTCCTCTCTGCTTCTCTCATTGGAAATCAATGGAAGTGATCAGCTCATGACATATTTATTCACACAGGCTACATTTAAACCCATTTGGGATTTCTGCCCTGCAGTCATCTTCTGGTGATGTGGACTGTGAGTTCTGCTGCATTATGCCATAACTCTGTAGTTCTCTCTCAGGGTTCTGTAGCCTGTGTTTTGGTATGTACACCATATCATCACATGTCTGTCTGGGGGGAGAGATCCTCCTCTATGGCTCTCCCTGAGCTTTCTCCCTGTTAAAGAGGTTTTAAGGAGCTGCTACTGATCTGAGGCTCTGAGGACAGGATGTGGTGTTATTGTGAAGCCCCCTGAGGCTCATTTGTGATGATGGGCTGTACAAATAAACACATTTCCTGTGACCTGATCTGCTGTAGAAGTGTTTCCTTCATATCAATCCTCCCTGAACAGATGACTAACAGTGGAGAGCAGCTTTGTTTCGGCCCTCAGTGCTAAAGTGACCTCTCTAGCATGGTGGAAGAGGGTTTGGTGAGGAGATGACACGAGACACTGCTGCTAGTGTTCTCATATCACTGTGTTTGTACCTGTGTTTGTTCGGCAGGCGGGCTTCCAGATGCCCGGTGGAGACGCTCCAGATGTAAACTGCTCCATCTGCTGAGCCTGCTGCCACGAAGCCCCCATCTGGACTGAGGAGGAACGAGTGATTATAGAAAAATAACAAATTATCCATCCATCCATCTGCCTGTCTATCTCCCTGCAGACCTAGGTCCACCAATCATAGATATAGAAACTATCACGAATAAGTGGACAAGGAGAAAGACACATGCATATATAGAGAGACGGTCAGAGGGATAAACAGACACAGATGGATAAGGAAATAGAGAAACCCAGACGGAGAGAATGATAGCTCGAGATAGACAGAACTATAGACAGAGGAAGAAGGATAGATAGGTAGAGACAGACAGGTAGATAGAGATGGATAAACACAAAGACAGATAGACAGGTAGAGACAAGTAACTCAGTAGAGATAGCAGGGGAGGTGTCAGGGGTCTTGAGGAGAACTGACCTGAAAACAGCCTTGGTGCTGTCATTGCCACATTTGAAGCCATCCGCTCTGCCAGGACACACAGAAGTACTCACATGAAACAATATGACCACAACAACAATCTGTATTATGGAAGCTATGATGCTGCCATCACACCAGTCTAAAGTCTTACTGGTTTAACTGGTTAATACAGGTTTGAACCACTACCACCACCGCTCCGCCACAGGACCAGAGGAAAACCTACTACTATTACTTTTGGCTGCTCCCGTAAGGGGATCATCCATATCCAGAGGAAAACCTGCCCTGCTTTCAACACCATGTCTTCATGGTCAGGGTGTTCATGTGCCACCTGTTGTCTCTGCACACTGTACCTTTCCTCCTCCCCATCCGGTCCTGGCTCTAACTCCTAGTTTTAGTCCTATTCCTATACTTGATTTCCATGTACTTGGTTTAGACACATGCAATCTTGTTAGTTTATTTTAGGTTTGTGTTTCTTAGTTGAGGTGTTGGAGTCTTATGATGGCACTAGGATTGTTATCTAGCTTCTAGTGTTGCTCCCGTATCTTTTGACCCTTGACCCTATGCACTTGTTGTATGTCACTCTGGATAAGAGTGTCTGCTAAATGCCTGTCATGTAATAAATGCACATGAAAGGTGTTCCTCTCACTCTTTTATGACTGGAGCATCCCTGCCGAAACCCCGGCTGTACAGAGCCCCGCCCCTTTACCTGAAGCACAGCCTGGGGTTGCTCCTCCTCAGGTCCATCAGCTGGAGGCAGTCGTCACGGCAACAGCTGAGGAGGTGTCGGTGGGCAGGGTATATGTCCAATGATGTCACCTTCCCCTGAGCAGGAAGCTCCTGGCTACAGCGAGCCACTCTGAGACACACACACACACACACACACACATGTTTTAACCTCACTGGTTCTCATCTTGCTAGTTTTATGCCTGTCTGACTAGATTTCAGAAGGGTGTAAAAGGAAACCGGTCCCCCTGCGGTGGGGGTATTTAGGTTATTTTTTTATATTTAGAGTATTTTAAGCATTTGGGGTATTAGGGGTTGGAAGCAGCAAAGGATGATGGGATGTGAACCGACGTGTTCCTCTCCTGCTTGTTAGAACAGAGACCATAGTGCAGGCTGACTTGTTGCTAGGTAACAGGAAGAGATGGGGAGTTGTCGTGGTGACAGTGTGGACTGTCATGGGAACTAGATTACAGAGGGTGGATGTTCTGTAACAACAGCTTTTCAGCTTCCAGCCTCGTCTTCATCACAGGAATCTGCCAAACCACACAAGCAGCAGAGAACACGTTCCACCAGTCTTGGCTGTGTGGCTGATAAAGCAGATCTGTATTCTGCTCTGCAGCACGGCACATCGGTGGTATTCAAGCTTGATCAGGCACAGGCTCAGCCGTGGCAACATATCTTCGGTGGGCCAGAACACTGTCGTATGCAGTGAAATACACAGCAATGCTGATGGATGGTGGATAGGTGAGACAACCCTAACCCGGAGAGACAAACAGGAAGATTCCCTTTTTGTCCCCTGGATTTGGGGAGCAGTAACTATGGCAACACGTCCTCTAAATAATGGAAGTAGATTCTGCTGCCCGAAACAACTGCTGATGTGGTGCTGAAAAAGAAGTGAAGAAGTTTTTTTATTGCCACATGTCCAAAGCTGGATGAATGTGTCGTCTGCATTTAACTCATCCTGTTATACAGGAGCAGTGATTGCAGCTACCGTACAGGGATGGGAAGCAGTTAGAGGTTCAGTGTCTTGCTCAAGGACACTTCAGCATGCCAGGGACCGAACCGCCAATCTTCTGATTACGAGACACCCGCCCTGCCTCCTGAGCTATTCTGCCTCTTATACTGTGTATGTGAATGGGTGGCCATGTGGCAGGCAGTCGTGTAGAGAACAATGCCAGTATTGTATGTGTTAAGAAGTGCTCCAGTAAAAGTTATATTGTTTTGCACCCTTCATTGTCCTTATTCAAGTTAAAATGTGTGCACGTGCATTTCAGGTTGACATTAAAGGGAGTGAAAAAGAACTGAACCCATCCTGAATCTCATGTCAGGATGTGAACAGGGGTTGTTTCCACATGAGGTTCACTTCTCTGTGACAGCTGGACTCCTGCTGGTGTCCCAGCATTCAGCCAGTCTGAGTGCTGGGACACCACGAACTGAAGGAACTGAAGGGGCCATGCCATGATGCTGAGGGGTGGTTGTCATGGTTACCTGGTGTCCCAGAGGCGAATCTTGCTGTCATAGTGACCGCTGATGATGCAGTTATCACAGGTGACCAGGTCACTGCAGTAGGACACCGCCACGATAGTCTGGATACCTGGAACACAACAACACATCCCCCCCCTTAAACATATGACCATGAACTGCACCCCAACACAACGCCTCCTACTGACATATTCCAACCCCAGCTGCCCTTACTGACAACCATGGATGACTTCTGTCGTTGGGTTGGTCCCTGACGCAGAGCCACTGTGATGGTATTGGTGTAAATTTGGGACTCGGGTTCTTAAAGACTCACTGTGGTGTGTGAAGCTGACAGAAAGAGCTACTATTTACATCCGGCATCAAAACCCACTTTCTCTGAGGCAGAACCAGCCGTCAGTCAAACAGACAGACAGTCAGTCAGCGACTTACAGGCTGCACGGTGAACGTCCCAGAGTTTCAGTGTGCGGTCAGCGCTTCCTGTTACCACCTGGTGTAGGCCGCATTTGAACTTGGCAGACGTCACTTTACGGGAGTGCCCTGTCAGAGTGACCTGGAGACAGGAGACATCAGCAGACAAGTCAAGGTGACTTCCATCATGCAGCACAGGTCCCACACTTACTCCTATACCTAACCATGTGTGTCATGCACTGTCTGTATGCCGGGAACTCTGAAGTGCATTATGTAAGAATTCCACTAGAGCCCAGGGCATGATGGGAGATCTTACTGTGGTTACCTGGGGAACAGACTCATCTAGGCGCCACAGCAGGGCTGACTTGTCGTATGAAGCCGCCAAAATCCTTGTCCCCTGAAACACACACACACACACCATCAGACTGTGTTAAGGTTTTTCCTGATTTAAGTTCCACATAGCCAATAGAGCGATGACACCAGAGATACTCTCCCTCCCTCCCTCTCTGTCTGTGTGTGAGGGTTTCTACTTGTGTCTGTCAGTCAGTAGACGGTTCTGGAAGGGGAGATGACGGAGGTGTGAAAGAGAGCACGAAACGGAGGCCCCCGGGGGCCACTGTGACCTGACAGCTCTACAAGCCAAGCAGGGGCAGAGGAGGCTGCAGGTCAAACACCTGCGCAGGGACACAGTTCTTCTGAGCTGATAAGAGGTGTCAAACACAGAGACATCAGGCTAAAGTGAGCCTCCAGTGCCTGCTCTGGTGAAGGATAAAGATGTCAGGCAGAGGAGGCCATCAACTCACACCAGCATACAAGGGATCTGGAGAGCTGCAGGAAAAAGGGCTTTCCATCCTCCTGCCTCAAAGATGCACTCAGATCTGATTCCCAGACAACAGCAGGCACTGCTTTAAGGGTGCTTCTTCACCTGCAGCATAGCGCCCCCTGCTGATAATTTTGACCCACCCTCAATAGTTTGTCATGCAACCCATTACATCATAGGTATTTAGCAGACGCTCATATCCAGAGCAATGTACAACAACCCCTTTCCTGTGGGGGTCCTTCCTCCTTGTGACTTGGTTTGGAGGAACCTTCTAGAGCCAAAGGCCTCCGAGTGGCACCAAATGTGACCAAAGGATCCTCCAGCAGAAAGCCTGCCCCCTCCTATGTGCACAGAGGGCCTCAACAGTTTGAAACAAAAGACATCCTCTCAGTAGAAGATGCTGTCTGAGCAGCTCAGCGACTCGCAGCACGTCAGGCATTTCAAAAGCCCAAGTCTCCATTTGCTGGTCAGACTCTAGCAGGGTGGATAGATGTCAGAGTAAAGCCTCCAGCTGGCTAGGTGGAGCGATTTGTGCCGTGGCCATGTTGTACCCACCACTGGATCGAACTCGATGCTGGTGATTCCCTCTGTGCTACCATCTAGAGTCCCCCTGTGGTGCAGCATCCCTGGAAACAGGACAAAGCAAAGCAGAGACCAAGCTGAAGTTCTATTCAGCTGAATGGAAAAACACAGTGTTGAGCTGCTTAGGGCTGGTCCTCCATGCTGGGGACTGGGACTGTCTGACCACATCAGCACGTGAAGCTGAGTCAGAGTCTGGGCTTGTCAAACAGCATCACGTAGCATGTTCCCAGAATCTTCACATCTGCCAACACCATGTACCTGCTTTGACATCCCAGAGCTTGATGAGACGGTCGGTTCCTCCGGTGGCCACCAGGGAGCTGCTGAACTTGACAGCGTTGATGCCTTGCTCATGAGCATCCTGCAAGAATAGAAGTCAGTGTAACAACAGGTTTAGTGAATCAGCCCTCGTCGATGAAACACAGGAGTGGACACAGGGAGAGAGAGACAGACAGACAGATAGAGGGAGACAGGGAGAGAGAGACAGGGAGAGAGAGACAGAGGGTTGGGATGGAGGAGACAGAGGAAGCATGTGTTTGGAACAGATACACATCCTGTCAGCAAAAATCAGGAAGTATATTCCTGCCACTGTGTCTGTGTGTGTGTGTGTGTGTGTGTGTGTGTGAGAGAGAGATAAAACTGCTGAGAAGACCAACATGCAGGATGCAAAGTGACTTTCTGAGTTGGGAGGAGATCATATCTGTCTGAGTCTGTCTCTGTCTGTTTGAATCTGTGTGTGTTTGTCTGCCTGTCAGGTTGTAAGCTGAGAGTCTTATCTGTGTCTCAACAGATCAGGGCTTTAATCGACTCTCATACTGGTCCTATGGGAATGAACTGAACAGAAATGTCATCACATTAAGTTATAAGATGTCTCTGCTTCCTTCCTGTTCACAGAGACATGGCCATGATAAGAAGACATAGCAGTCTGTCTGATGGTCACCTGTGGACATCTGGACTTTTATCTATGTATGTATGGCGCTAAATCCGACATAGTTTTCAACATCCCCACCCACCCACATATCTATCTATCTATCTATACACACACACACACACACACACACACACACCTCGTCAATGAAACCATCAAGTGCTCAACTGTGACTGCCATGTGAATGGATGGTCCCCCCTTGAAGGAAGATACCAGATATAATGGATCATCTACCAAGCAACAGTAGAGAGAAAAGACAATAGTAAAGAGGCAACCTGCATTGCGCTAACAGAGGGTCCGTTTAAAGCTAGGTTCAATGCATATATGTGTGGTTTTCAAAACAACCATTTATGTATACCTATCTATCTATGAGCTATTTGCTAATAGTTCTGTTTCAAATGTCAAACAGTGAACCCAGAGATCTAACAGACAGCTCATCACGCTGATCTCGGTCGGGTGTAAATTGATCAGGTGTATGAATACAGCATGTTCCTCCATGTTGCTGGGCTTCCAGACACCCTACAGCCACCCTACAGCAGCAGACGTACCAGGACATGGAGGGCTCGGACAGGGAGTCTGGCCACCACACAAATCCCGACCGAAGAGAAGTCCTCCTCCAAGCTGCACACTGAGCTGCCACGCCTCTTCTTCCTACACACCACAACAGAAACACAGGAACCAGGTCCAATACATTACCCATCTAAATAGAAACAAAATGAAGACATGAGCAGGTGAAATGGAATCTTTGGAGCAAACCAGAAACAAGTCTCACTCCTGATCACAAAAAAGTGAATTGGTTCAACTGGACAAGAAAATTATGCAGAAATGTTTAATCACTCATACAAGTGATATACAGGGCGGCATAGCTCAGTGGGTAGAGCGGTCGTCTGGTGATCAGAAGGTCACAGGTTCGATCCCCGGTCCTGCATACAGCATGTGGAGGTGTGCTTGAGCAAGACACTGAAACTCTAACTGCTCCCTGAGCACCACCTGGTGGCAGCTCACTGCTCCTACACAATAGGTTGGGTTAAGATGAGGAGAACTCCACATTTTCCCCTTGTGGGACTGATGAGGGAATCTGTTAATGTATGTATCCATCTTCAACCTGAAATGGAAAGACTCATTTGTGGCTGATTCAGTTCAGTTGGGGTGCCCCCTGGTGGCCATTTCCTTCTGTGAAGCATGACCGGCAGGCCACAGACTCAGTACGACTGCCTTCTATCCTTACAGCCATGTCTTCACCTCAGAACCGTCTCACTTCTGGATTGTCCTGATGACTGACAGATATCACAACGTGACCAGTGGATGTAAAGACTCCATCACTGGCAGTCCCTCAGGGTTGAATATGGCTGTCCTCTCTCTGGGTCCCTGTGGGTCTTCTGGTGGGCGTAAAGTAGCTTTCAGAAGTTTAACATTAGAACCCTGAGCCTCCTGAGCAGTGGGGGTATTGGAAAAAATGTGGAAAGAAGACATGGCTGTGAGAGGACCACTGGCATCTCCAGCCACTTTACTATTTAACAAGAAGTGACGCGGCCCCAGATATCTGAGATCAGAGCACGGCAGCATTCCTCCCCATCTACTCAGACTTGTAGAGCCACTCCTGTTGACAGCTGATGACCTGATAAGATAGAAGACGGATTGGGAGACAGACAGCTGCAGTCTGAACACAGAGTGGATCACTTCCACATCTGCCTTCCTGTGACAGGACATGTCCTGGTACAACACTCTGTGATGCTACGTGGGCCCATGTCCTGGGTTTCCATGCAGCACCTTCTGACGTTCTAAAAAGACAAAAACTCCTGATGTACTTCCCATGTTCTACCTTCTGACTTAACATCCAACAGAACACCCTCTGATGAGCCGCTTTCAGGCAGAACCTCCCCCATGTGGTCTGAGTCAGGTCATCTGCACATAGATGTACAAAATGTAGTGTACTGGTATGCTAAGTCATGTGTGGCAGTGACCTGCCAACACGTATCTCAGCATCTCTGATAACATTCTCTCCTCCATCGTGTTTTATCACCTCTTATGTGGCGGCATAGTTCAGTGGGTACAGCGGTCCTCTGCTAATTGGAAGGTCGCAGGTTTGATCCCCAGTGCTACAGAAAGCCCGTCAAGCTGTCCTTGAACAAGAAACCCAACCCTTACTTGCTCCTCGTGTGCCATACGGTGGCTGCCGACTGCTCCTTTACAATAGAATGGACTAAATGAAGAGAATTGCACATTTTCCTTGTGGGAGTGATCAGGGCAAAATATTAATGTTATCCATCTTCACCTGTATAGAGTCAATCCTCGTGTGTGTATCTAAAGACTCTTGTCTTGTCATTCTTGTGAAGTACCTGTGAGAGCCATGAGACCAGAGTAACACTCCATGTATGTGAACACACACACACGTGGCTGGTGAACTGGTTCTGATGACAGGTTTTGTGTTGTACAAACTAGTTCAGTACATGGCTTTGTCCCCATGCAGAGAATCTTCTGGATCTGTTTGTCTTCCACACGACTATCAGCTCCTTATGAACCATTCTGTTTTTATACTCACAGCCAGAAGAGGAGGTGGCCAGGACAGAGTCAGCTGACAACACCTCCGTGAGACCAGTTCACTGATTGGCTCTGTGTAAGCGGCAGCTATCAAAGAGATGCCCTGATAATGTGGAACCGGCTCAGTTCAGCTCTCTGTTCCTGTCTTGGCATGGTTGGAGTGGCAGAGTTGGGCCATAGATAAGTCTGTTATGTTGATAGCTGAGATAAACCAAGATAAAACAGAACTCACTCAAATAGCTCTTTGATGGAATTAAGGATCCGTGGAGAGGTCACAGACGCTGACCTACAAAGAAGCAAAGAGTTAATTAGTTGGGTTCAATCAAAATGCTCGAAAACCTGCAACACCTCTCGCGAGCAAGGCTGCAACACCTCCGCCAACTCCGTAAGCCCGGTGAATTCACAGGTCTGCCAGGAAGCGAGAACTTATCCCGGGATAATGGTGAACTGTGGTAGATTAGCCACAAGCTGGCTAATGCTCACCCAAACAGCAGAACAGTCCAGCAATCCTGTGGTCACACCAAGTGCTACGGGCCAGGTACCAGTACGTAATAAAGTACATCTGGAACCCTGAAGACACCCTCGGATGTAGAGGAGAGTCTGACCTTCCAGGTTCCCAAAGGATCATTGAAGAACCATGTGAGGTCATAAAACCCTCACAAACCTGTTGTTCAGGGAACCTTAAGAGGCTCTCTTGTGGTGGGAATCTGCAGAGTATCCCTCCTCGCTTTCCTAGAGCTCTCTGGTTGGGAACCTCCCTTCTATACTCACATTAGTGAGCTACATGCCACAAGACGAGCCAGAAGGGTGTGGCTGACCTGAAATATCTGGCGTGTCGTGTCTCTGGCTTGTCCTGGGCCTCGTCCACTGGAGATTCAGACCTGGAACAGAGCAACACAGATAACAGCTAGACCAGACTATCCTGTAACTATAAACCACAATATGATCGTCAGCTGGGCCGAATCTCTACTCTGGTCCCAGTCTAGACACGGGACATTTCTGTTTCCTGTGTTGAAGGAACAGACTTGGCTGTGGTGCTGAGGTCAAAGGCTCACAGATCAATGTCCACGGTGACGTTGGCCGCCGTCTGGAGCTCTCTCTGGATGCTGGCCGCACGTGCTCTGGTGGAAACAGACGGACACATTTAGAAACAATCAGACAGAATACCTTCATCTTCTGTTTGGCTGTGGTGACGGTCCTTGACATCGATTGGCTGATCTCCCAGCATGTTGGAGGCCACCGATATCTCATTGGTTATTAGGTTGGGAGGTGGACGCCAATCATTACAACTACAGTAGTAACAATATTCTTATAGCAGCACTGCAGTAGTTTTATGGTGGGGCTACATTAGTAATAGAAAATTATCATTACTGTGGTGGTATATTAATAATTAATGTAGCATTAATACTGGGAATGTGGTAGAGCACACACTTCAAGAGCCGACAAACCAGATGTTTTGGGTTTGAACCCACTGTAGAGCATCAGGAAGGGCCAACCTCCAGGAGGTTGTGGCTGTGAGCCACTGGTTTGCTCAGACTGGTTGTTATTGAATAGTACCTGGAGCGGCGCTCGTTGCAGTTGTTTACATGGACGGCTGCCTGCTCTTTCCAGTGGATCATCTGCTCCAGGACCTTGCAGCCACGCACATTCTCCTGCCGAAACGTCTCATCCACCAGCCGATGGCGCAGCAGCAGAGCATCATAATCCTTCTTCAGAACGCAGTTCCCTTCCTGAACCTGAGCAATCTGACTCTGCAGGTTCTGCTGTTCTGCCTCGGCTCCGGACAGCAGGCACTGGACCTCTGTTAACCTGCTGACCCGACATGTTCTGATCAGACCTGAGGATCCATGTTCTCATCGAAACCCAAACTTTAAACTTCCCACCTTTAAAGCCACAACCCTGTAGTTTGCTTACATGAACAAAAACACAACATTTTTGATACGTTCCATCTCTGGTGTGTTTCAGACAATCACTAACTCAGGAATGCCGAACCCTGCAGACCTCAGCAGTGTGAGCTGTGATTGGCTGGTGTCTGCTGGGACTGGTGTCCTACACGAGGCCTGGCTTATTCTAGGAGACACCCTTCCTGAGGGAGCTTGTTTTACTTCTCTTTCATGTCAGCGGTGATTCGTCCAGCTGGTTTTGAGGAGAGCTCACCTGGAATACTGATGCTGCAGAACATTCTCTCTCCTTCGGACATCCTGCTGCAGTGCCACCACCTGGTATGCCAACTGAACAAACACAAGAACCAACAAGAGGCCCATCGTGACATGTCAGGTGGTTGATGTCAGCTAGAGGCTGTAGACCCGTCAGTCCCATCCTCCCTGTCTTGGTATAGTGGAGTATCAGAGCAGTGTTACAGTAGTATCACAGTAGTATTACAGTATCTATAACTGGTCTGACCTCTCCGGTGATTTCCTTTAGGTCCTTGTTTTGGGAGATCAGATCCGATACCAAGACGCTGGAGTCATCACACGGAAGCCTGGGCACACACACAGGTTTGTTGCACCTATATGCATATATTTTACATCCAGTTATGTCTACATAACCATATCCAGGGCTGTATCTGTAAATCAGAAGGTCCTAGGACACAGAGCGGGAGCTGACCCGGCAGGTCAAGCAGTGGAAAAGTCACAGGAGGCATCATAAGGTCAACAGTGCCTGGAGCACACCGGAGAACGTCTCAGTGCTAGCTGTGACCGAACACAACCCTCACTACTCTCAAGGCATTACTCACATTGATTAATCAGAGCATTCATGACACTCACCCGACATTTATTTACAGATACTGATAGGGACAAAGGAGGTGCTCCATTCAAATGTGTGCCAATCCCAGTCTGGGTGGCCACAGGCCTCGCACACACGACCAGAATTCTTTAAAGGCACTCATACAGGAGCCTTTACAGATGAATACAGCATAGTCATAGGAGGAGGTCATTACCTGGCAGCTGGGTGGAGGAGGCCCTCGGTGAAGGTGGTCCTCTCTAGCAGAAGGGTGTCTGCATAGAAGAACAGATCGGCTGAAAAAGACCACCACCATGGAGGCTGTTTCTAAGAGGAGGCACCGACTATCAAACACAAGTGGCCTCAAACAGACCCCAGAATGAAAAGGCCTGATGTGTCAGTCAGCTACTGTGTGAGAGGTTTGTCATCTGACAACACTAT
>OMLC01056461.1:0-16638 GCA_900302585.1 Regalecus glesne
ATGAGAACAAATCAATTTACCATAACCGAGACTGAAAGAGAACACACACACACACACACACACACACACACACACACACACACACACACACACACACACACACACACACACACACACACACCATGGTAGGTACCATTCTGTACCTTGCTGATGTCTACCGGTGTGGGAGTGAAGATAACTGGTCTGAGGCCAAGAGAAGGTCCAGTAAACTCCTGTTTGCCATTTCCATGGTCTTGGGTGAACTGCTGACATGGCTCCACCTTCAGTTTAGCCCCAGGAAGCAGTGCTTCACAACATGGAGCAAAACCTGGCGGGGGCAGGAAGCGAAATTCCCCATGTCTCCCTCCAAAGAGTAAACGAACCCTGTGTCATAGAAACAAGACTATGGAAAAAGCTTGGATGGTACTATGGAAAATGTGAGCCTCTGATCAGGAGTATAAAACACAAATGCATAGAAAAGCTGCCCCATCGCAAGCTGACGTTTTGTACACCCATTGTGTGCTAAAGGGAAACAATCAACCATAATACTGAGCAATCCTCTGTGTCTCTAAAATGCAACCGATATATACATGAATCTGTCCACCAATAATGCAACTTGTTTACTGACAATCCAAAAATATAAAAACTACAACCAATTCCTGATTTCCAGAGAATATAATTTTTTGTGGCATTTTAGAGACATAACTGCTCAGTAGAATGACTCCTAATGGAGTTATTTTGACATTAATCAAGATCATGTTTGAAATCACAATTGTTTCCCTTTAAGAAAGGATGATGTTGACATTGTGTATGTCTTGTTGGTGAGATTCAAATGGCATCATGGATGGAAGTCCCAGTACAGTGCTCTCTAGTACTTTCTTAGTTTTTTGATTCTCTGTGTGCATATATGTTATGTTGTATATGTACCTCCAATATACTATGTATCATTTCATTTAATTATGGCTTTAGTTGCTTTTTTTGTGTGAGTGATACACACATGTACTAGGAGCTGCTGTACACCAGAGTCAAATTCCTCTTATGCATAAGCACACTAGGCTAATAAAGTTGATTAAGATTCATCTAATAGCCAAAGTGATCATACAGCATACTAAAACTGATGAGACATTAAATATTTGTGTGGGATATAGCACCACCACTAACTTGATTCCAGCGGAGAAGCTGACCACTGGGTAAATTAGTCCTTTTGTGCTGAAGTTCTCCAGCATACCCTGGACGGGCAGGCCATTGACCCGGAAGGAGATGGAAGGAGCCGTGAGGTCAAGACAGCAGCTAACCACATCATCCTCTCTCAGTAGATGAGGGAAGGGAGAGCTGACCCTTCGACCTACACAGCCTGAAGTTCAAGAGGAGACTGTCAGCCTTCACATATCCAAATGAATATCACAAAAGGTTAAACCAGTTCATCTACATATAGTGTTTATTGAAAGAAACTGGTTATCATTATTGAGGATGCATAAAGACGTCCAAATAAGTTGCTTTAAATCAATAAACATGATGAGTAATGAAATTCAGTGGTGACTATCATATTCTAATATTTTCATTTTGTTTCCATTTGAGTATAGAATGAGATAGTATTGTACTTCAGATTTTTGTTATCATCATGAGTTATTTATTTTAAAAAATGTAATCCTTTTGTTCTACCCCGAATTCGTCAAGTTGCCTACTGCTGGGTCAGTCGCTTTGATACCCCTCTAGAAGGTCGACAGGAAGGAGGAAACTGTAGCATGTGAGTCATCCAAGTCACGTGACGACTAGTGCTTGCTATTTCACACATCACGGTCTCGTGGGGAAAGCACAGTGCTTTGCCGTCGGAGAATGAAGCAGAGTACTTTCCCTTCACTCAAACGTGAGCGCCTGGACGACCCAGAGGGGGACACTAGTGAACCCAGAACCCAACCTAAATCCTATACCCATGTATAGGGTTTAGAAGCTTGGTGTTGAAGCTTAGCCAATTATGCCCCACTAACTATGGACCTCTGGCTGTGATTGGAAACTGTGCGGCCGGGATTCGAACACCCAACTGCAAGACACAGAGATGCACTGAACATAAGTGCCTAAACCCCTTACACCACCGGAGGCCCCACTTCAGAAAATTTCCATTATGGAGATAGTTGATTTTATTAAATGATTTATGAAGCTAAATCCTATCCACTGGTTTCTACTATTTGAGTATCAACGTTCTCCTCACAAACAGCTTGAATCTTAGCTCAAGCCATTCTTCACTCAGCCAGTTCAAAAATATTTCAAACTGTAGCCCTACAAATTGCTATGCTTATATATCCTCACCTGACCAGAGTTGAAGCCCATCAAAGCCATATGAGGAGAGGTCATCTCCCACACCATTGGCACCCCAGCCTTCGCCTCCTGTTGGGCAGGGCCAGTAGCCCTCAGTGCAAGCCCAGCCAACACGCAGATGGGTGGGTTCAGCTGTGAGGAAAGGCTCAATGCTATCCACCGCCACCTCATAGTACCATCTCCGGTGCTGGGATGATTCCTCTCCCATAGCAAGGAAGATATTAGGCCTCAGACTATGGATTGGATGTGCATGGATGATTAGGGGGTACAGGAATCAATTGGGATAAAACAAAGTGGTAGACAAGATAATGATTAATTCTCCTCATCTTTGGCTGTGTTAATAGCTGTCTCAGAATGGGGGGGTGAAGATTCAATTGATTTCTTGTCATGTTTTACTGTTTACACCAAAATTACATTCTTCTATGGATAATTAATTTAGTCACAAGTAAAAGTGAATGTCAAAATAAAGAATTAAGAGATAAAATTAAATAATTCATTTACACCACTATTGGGAATAATCAGGCCAAAATCAAATGATAAATATAAATAAATGAAGGAAGCAAATTCAAAATTTGAAACAATAATTTGAAAATGGAAAGTGACACTGGGAAAAGCTAAATTTAAAAGTAAAAATTGAAAAAGAAATGTTTCATCTGAAATTCTCAAAATGAAATAGAAAATGGAAATAAGAAAAGGACAGTGTTATTTATGAAACTGAAAATGGAAAATAGAATGAAATGTTTACATTGAAAGTATTTTTTTCAGAGTTATTTTCTTTCACAATTTGCACTTTACTATTTAAATTGTATTGGTTCCATTTGGGCTTGTATCATTTTTACATTTTCAAATGATCAATATTCACCATTTTTATGTGTCACAATCAATTCCAACATTGTGGGGGTAGACACAGATCTAAATTGAGCGTGGCACATTAAGGCCAGATGTCCTTCCTGACACCCTGCGGTAGGATCGAACCCGCAACAACGGACTTGTCATTTCCTAATGCACGCACTCTACCACTGAGCTACCATGGAACCCATTTTCAAATGAACAGCTTACATTTTTTATTTGCTTTTTCAATTTCCTTTTTCTATGTAACACTTAATTATGACCTGATTATTTTTAGTAGTGGAGTAAAATATTATTATTCAATTTTCTATTCAATGACAGGAATAGCAGGACCTTGATCACACTGAGACATTCAGGTGACTAAATTCTATATGCAGAAGTTAAAGTCAAATAAAGTGGGACCGGGATGCTCTGACTAAACTCCTGCAAAAATTCCAAAGTGTATTTTTTACACAGCAATGACTGACATTTCCAGAGATAATTCTGGGGGAAAAATGCTAGAAAAGACTGAGGAAGTATGCAGATGAGAAAAAAAGAAAGAAACTGCAGGATGAAAAGGATTCAGCTAGCACAGTTTCTGGATGTTGAATGGCCAGTTACTCAACGGGATCACTGGCTTTGACCTAAGACACCTATAAATGCAATGAAGTTATCTTGACAAAGGTGGGGAAAATCATGAGGTTGGAAAAGGACGATGAAAGCAGTTGGAACTGGGGCGAAGAGATAAAAAAGTTCCAAGGAACAAAGAGGTTAAGAAATGCAGTCTCTGGCACCTGAAGGCTAGGATGATAGAGTTGAAAAGATGAAAGAAGGAGAGGGAGAAGGAAGAAGCATAGATGAAATAATAAAGTAAAAGCGGGAAAAAGAATGAAGCGTGTTAACTAATGAGGGATTTAGTAGAAAAGGGGTAAAAGTCAGAGTGAAGCTGAGAAGAGGAAGAGATCTCAGAGAAGACAACAATTGGTCAGCTCGATTAAATGCAAAGCCAAACGATAAAAGAATAGGCTTGATGAGGAAAGAAGAAGAAAAAACACCCTGATAGATAGACAAAGAAATTTGAGTTGGAAAGATTTCAAGGGAAAGAAACACAACAGTGGATAAAAAGGTAGAAAGTGGACCCAGGGGAAAAAAGAATAAACCAAGACAGAATATGACATAAAGGGAGAAATAATTGCAAATGATCCACCTGGTTGTAGAAGTAAGGAGAAAGAAAAGAGAAAACAAAGTGAAATTATCCAACAAAGATTGATCAAGGCAGTTGAGAAGAGGGCTAATAGCTAGAAAATGAGGTAAAATAGTTAGGTGAAGAACATTGTAAAAAAAGAAATCCAGTACATACCTGGTGACCTGGTTTACAAGGCGCGTTTGAAGCAGCAGGTCTCTCTCAGGCAACAGGTTATTACAAATTAAGTTTTGGTTGGTGCGTACTGCTTTGCCATGGCATACACATAGAGAGCACAACACCTCAAGAACCTGAGACAAAACCAATTGGCAAGCACAAGGAGAGCATACAAGTAAACAAAGATTAACTTATAGAACCAAGAACCTCTCGCTGTAAGACAATAATGTTACCATCCCTGTAGAGGGATCTTCATTCTTAGTGGACACATGGACAAACAAAAAACATATAAAAAAACTTCCACAGTGCACCTTGGGATTACGTCCATGCTGATCCAGAAGAGAGATGATGGATTTGATGTGTCCCTCTTTGATGAAATTGAGTGCTTCAGGACTTTCTATAAGTACACAGTGCAAAACCTCCAACATACCTGCAAATGGCAGGCAACTCCAATTACTAAACTAAGCCTTGAAAATATCAGAAGTGTCTTATTTTAATATGATTTAGAGATAATTAATGAATGTGAGACAGCACTACCGATAATAGTGGCACTGTAAGACATCTATATCACTCACTCTGCAATAGGTGATGCCATACTATACTAAATGATTTTGTATCAAACTAATGTAATAGAGATAGAGATTGATGGTCATCTGTGTGTTCCAGTAATTCAAAATCTGAGTATTGAATGTGAAATATAAAAGGACCACAAATAAAACCAACCTGAAGAGGCCTCCAGCTCATCTAGCCTGCTTATCATCCAGTCCACATAGCTCGAGAACTGAGCACAGTTCTGTCGGTTCCCCTTCATCAGAGAAGCTGGAAGGAACCAGAGGAAAACACATTCTTCTGTTATGAAGTCACATTATATAATCTGTATCAGTCATTAGAGATGACAAATTCAGGGTGACGAGAGAAGAAATGATAAATTGACTTATTTTAAATAGCACTTTTCTAGACTAGCAACTACCCAAAGAGCTTTACATTGTCTGCCTCAAATTTACTGAGCATGGAGGGTGAAGGCCAGATGCCCATCTCCTGATACCCTGATGTGGAACTGAACCTACTACGCCCAACTTGATGCCCATGCTGTATCACTGAGGAGTGGTCCCAAAGAATACATACAGAGGTCATTAGCCAAATTCAATCCTCATAGGTCCTGATGAGACCAGAGTCTGTAAAGTATTTTCTTAGCTGGTGTCTGGTTGAGCTAGTGGGCAGATGTCACCAAGACACCCCTGGATTTTGCCTTTTGTTATTCCTCACCCAGGAGTTCATAGAAAGAGTTGACTATGTCTTCCAAATCCTCTCCTGCTGCCTTCCCAGCAAAATTTGAGCCACTCTTGTACAGGTGTAGACGATCAATGCAGTCCAGAACCATGCCTATCACACCCTGGGAGGGAAATATGATAAATAAATCAACTAATATATAAAACAGAGTACATTTTATATTTGTTCATTCATTAATTCAATTACCCATTAATCAATAACATTTACCTCCTCTTGAAATAGCTTCTGTCTATTCTTTAGAGCTCTCATGCTGCTTTGCCTGGCCTCATGGGTCATGCCTTGCCCAGGAGGTTGAAAGTAGCTTATCAGGTCCTGCAGACTACATCCTACTTTTTCCATTTTCAGATGTACTGAATGGTTATTTCCTTGTTGGCTAAGACCATCCAGTTTCCTCAAGAGAAAAAAAAAGTTGCTCAGGAACATGGAGTCAGAGTGAGAATTTGTTAATGATGAATTCGCATTACAAGTCCACTAAATCTTGTGGCTGTTAATGAAAAAGCTTAGCGTGAGATCAGAGTTTGATATCTAGCAAAAGACCCTCCCTGCTATAAACTACTATGTAACTCAGGAACTGTGTTGTGGGTTAGGGTAGCCAGGGTCACTGGATGTCTGGTGGGTGCACAGAATAAGACTTCAAGTTAAATTATTTTGAAAAAAATAGCATAAATGACCGATTTCATGGATGTTTAGTCACTCAGTCCTGTGCTCAAACTAAGCAACTGGGGAAGAAAGTATACAGTGTACAAAAACTCAACAGCATCCCTTAAGTTATCCTGCTGATTCAGGACAACTCGTCTCAGAAATGTGTAAGATGGAACATTACACCAATCATAAGAAGGCAGGCAACCAGACTCAAAAAAGTTGTAAAAAAAAAATAAGCAGTATGTAGTAACATTTGAAAATTCAGGCTGGTCTATAAAGCTCGAATATTGATGAGTAAGTGCGTGTTTGTTTGTTTTGATGTGGATCATTTTTTAAATTCTCCATTTCATCCAGGCCTAAATGTACACTTAGCTCCCACTGGCAAACTCTAAAGCGGTCTCCCCTCTGGGAATAAACGTATGATCTTCATACAATAGAAAACTTGCTCTGTGTAGATCCTGAGTGTATTTCTATGTTTTCATTCAAGCCCAACATAACAACAGCTGATTTCACTGATAAGTCCTCTCCCGTTTGGTTGAGAGTGTGTTTAATAGTTATATCAGCAGGGGTACTTTAGGTTTGAAATAAATGATCCTTACACACACCCCTCCATAACACAAGACTGAGTATCTCTGTTCCAATGCGCACTTAGCCTTAGTGTGTCCTTCAGTACCTGATGAAGTGATTGAAGAGAAAAACAGCGCTGCGGATGAGTCTGGCAGCGTGTGATTCCTCCCTTTGAGAGCGAGATAAAGTCAGTCCATCGTCCATGTGACCCTCAACATGCAAAACCGCCTGGAGACACCATAAATGTAGCATCTTTATAAAATGCGAATCGTTTTCCGCTTATTGTTCTCGGATTGTTTATCGTACAAATATTTATTACATTTGCCACTTCGTCAAAAGAAAAGTAGTGAAGTGAACCAGCCAGACTCTTAGTAAGTAATCAGTAACACTAACATTAATTAATTTGGCTTTCTTTAACACTAACCTTGCACTGAACCTCTCCCTTACGGGCGCATTTAGCATCAGTTGCTTGGTAGGTTAGCCACAGGCCGGAATCTACATGTTGAACATAACAAACAGAGTCTCCATATTTGATCTCTGGTGTACCCATGCCATCCACATCCTTCTTTAGGCCAGAGTCAAGCTTCTCCTGCAATGGGGGAAAATGACACTAAAACCATAGGAAATAAAATAAAACAAAACAAACAAATAATTGAGCATTGGGCAAACTCTAATGTCAGAATGAACAAATTTTATTCAGTGCCATCAAAACTGTTTTTGAGACCCATCCATCCATCCATCCATTGTCAACCGCTTATCCGAAATCGGGTCGTGGGGGAAATGGAGCCCATCTCAATCCTCATTGGGCGAGAGGCAGGGTATACCCTATAAAGGTCACCAGTCTATCACAGGCAGAGCAATTAGGGGAACAGTGTCTTGCTCAAGGACACCTCGACACGCTGCAGGACCAGGGCTCGAACCTGCAACCTTCCAATCACCAGGCGACCGCTCAACCCACTGAGCCATGCCGTCCCCTTAATGTATTACTAAATTGTGCTAAATTATTCAATCTTTTTGAGCACCTTATAATTGGCAAAACTCTACCAAACACTGATGCAGGAGTTTTTCCAAATATCAATTCCAAACCATGGTTGTAATCATAATAAACATGGTCATGTAGCTAATAAACAATTTAATCTAATAAAATATTTGTGTAAATAAATTCAGAACTTTTATTTTGGCTCCATTTCTATTCTTCTACCAGAAGGACCAACTTTTATTTTTGCTATGATATTTGCTGCAAGAATTTCTTTGCATTACATCGGCTGTTAGAGAAAAGACAATTGATTTTTTTTGCCTATGCAAATAATGGTGTTGGCTCAGGAGGTAGAGCAGTTGTATAGCAATTGGAAGGTTGCCATTTTGATCCTGGCTCTTCTTCACTTAATGGCGTAGTATCCTTGAGCAAGAAAGGGAATCATTATTATTATTAAACCAAAACGGCATCTGCTCCTGACAAGTAGGTTGGCGCCTTGCATTGGAACTTCTACTGTCAGTATGAGTCAATGTGATACATTAATGATCTCTAATAGGCAGTAACCTGGAGCTGATGCTGTATTTGGCCGTGTGTGTGTGTGTGTGTGTGTGTTCAGTTTCACCAGCTTGATGTGTTACCACTGGATGGACTCGTTCGCATGAAGTTGAGGCTCAAATTCAGATACAGTGAATGGTCCTGTAACCCATGGTGTCATGTCCATCATACATTGCATAGCTGGACCCCCTGCTCACTATAGAAAATGAACAGGACCCAGTGTGTGCACCGAGCACCACAGAAGGGGAGATCTGCACTCTACTGAGTGTACACCTCTAGTTGTAAAGTATTTTAGGTGCTCTATTGAGTATAAAAGCACTACATAAATACAGTACATATATTTAGTTATATCCCTGCCCCCAGAATATATGTAGATTATATGCATTTTAGCCACTATGCCTGCAGGCTGTTGTAGACCATTTCCACAGTGGTGACATTCAAAGCAGACACTAGCAATATTGCCGAGTTCATAGCTTGTAGTTGACATCACTACCAAATAATGTGAACACTGCATCAGAGTCAGGACATTATTTCATCTATTCAAGACCTTTTGATTTTCTTGTCTTAACAACTTGCTCATATATCTAATGCTTATTGCACTAGTCTATGGTGATCCATTATCTGATCAAATTTTTGTCTTCTTTTATTTATCTATTTGAATATAAAGTTATATTGTTTTTATTGTTGTGGGTTGTAGTTTGTATCTCAGTTGAAGGCAGATAGCCTGAAATGTTTCTGTTGGATAAGCAACACATCTGCAAGGAGTTCTCTAGAATGACTGTATGTTTACGTAAAAATAAATCGGCAAATTGCTGTAGGACTCGCTCATTTAAAAGCACTAACTCAATTCAAAAAATGAGAACTGAAGTACGAGATAGCTGCCTTTAATAGTTTGTCTATTATTTGCTGTATAAGAGACCTCCTTGAAAACAAGATGCTCCACTTCAGAAGGTTTTTCCTACCAATATATCTAAATTTTACAGACTACACTAAAATATTCAATTGAACTAAAATCTTTATCGTCATGTTGCACATATTATGAAAATCTGTTTTCTTGATGGTTCTAAAAGGGCATGTTAGGCCAAACATGCATTGCATTAATCAAAGGATTTGCAAATTACTTTGATATGTACAATTTAACTAAAATCGTATTTATTCTTTGTTGAATTTTAGCCTATCCTTTCATCTTACCAGTCTTACAAACATAAACTATTGTATGATCCCTGACCTTTGATGGTTGAAACCAAAAGGATGTTGTGCTGATATCGGCTCTGTCCCGCTCGACTAGATGCAGGCCGCTGTCCTCTGTCAGACCCAGGTATCTCCCTGTAGTCACATGGCGCAGTCGAAAGGGTTGCCCCCAGTATGTGTGGCTACTACTCCACCTGGAAAATATGGAGGTAAAGTTAGTGAAAAGAGGTAGAGCACATGTTGATCTAATGATTTAGTTTTATGACTGCAATTATCTGAGACCATAGAAGGTTGACATTTGCTTGATGTGGAACAGTCGAATACATTTGGATGCCTTCTTCAGTGCTGCGGTTACCTTTCTGATCTTGGTATGTGCAGTTGTACATCAACAGTCAGCATTTTAGAGTTCAAGTTAGTCACATTTTTCCAAGCAATACACATAACTTTTTCACGTACATCTAAGTAAAAAGAAATCCTTATAGAAACGAGTGGTGGAAGGTTTAGACATCGGGTGATAGTCCTAGAAATTGGGTGTTCCCATGGCCTGAGCAATTTAAACTCCGCAAGTACATACTACATTTCCCTCAGCAATAGCTTTTATGGTATTGTTTATCTCTCTTACCCTATACAAGACAAAACCCTATTGAAAGGAATTTCCAGCATGGTCACAAATAAAAGCATCATTCCTGTATAGCCGGAATATCACTCTACAGATGAAAAGGAGCTCAAACAGTTATTTGATATCACATGAGGGGCACATAAAGCAAACTTACACAACACGCAGAATCTCCAGCCTCCAAAGAGAACGGGCCTGGTTAGACACTGCTCCGGTCTCATAATGCATCATCCTGATTGGAGAGAAAACATTATTTTACATTTCTATGTGTGTTTATTATAATTTGATACCTTTAAGCAAAAGCCTATGGCTAGAAAGTAACTTTGACACAGATGAGAGACTAGTATGCACGGTTTATTTTTTCATTTTATTAACCTCGTTAACCAAATGCTTACTCTGAATTAATAATATGTGCTTTCACTGTGTGATTGAAAAATACTGGTACTGAGGCTGCAGAATTATGTTAATACTTTACGCCATTAGAAAAAGCCTTTTTAGGAGTTGGCACACGTTTACTCTTCAGATTGTCTGGTTAGCCTGGATGAAATTGGTCTTTTACTGACCTCCTTAGGTCCTCTCCCTGCCCTGCAGAGGGAACAGTCAGATATGCTTCACTGTGGCCATGTAGTAGTCGCAGGGTGTCTCCTCCCTTCAGATATCCTGCAGTAAAGACCAGACAAAGTAATTGATTGCACATTCAGTGATAATGAGTACAATCCACAGAGGATGTCCCTATCAAGGGAGGAACACTGGTTTGAAAGGGGGATTAAAGAGGCCATTTATGTTAATCGGGAATGACCGCCATTGAATAGGGGTGGTGGCCTGAGAGTAAATCTGTCATCTTCTTACAATGTTGTGATTGCAAATATTCCCTAATCCTCTGTGAATAGTACCCATTACCACTGAATGTGCAATCAATGAACAGCTTGCATATGAACCCAGCCTTTTGTTGTGCGGTATCACTGTATTGTTTATGTCTTGATGCATGCTCAATAATCCAGGTAAGTATTGTTTATAAGGGTGGGAATGCTTGGTCAGCTCAGACTGAAGGTGTCACCTGTTTGAGTGATGAAACATTTCTGAATAATCTTCTGAACCAGTTGAACCAATTCACCTTTTTTGTCACTCCCTTATATGGATTATTGAGTATGCATCAAGAGATTTACAAACTGTTCTAATTTCCCTCGGTGAAATGGACAATTTATAAACCCATACTTTTACACAAGTACTTTGCAATGATTGCATATACTACTATTAGACAGGGAACCATTAACAATGTCAACATTTTGATAATTAGAGTAACCAACAGCCCCTTAAACTTCAAAATATGTCACTGGTTAAACTTATGCTTTTAGCTTATTTATATGACCAAAAGGATACTATCAGTACAGCAGAAAGGCCTCTTGGATGAACCAATTAGCTTGATCTGGGCAACATACAGGATTTTTTTATTCCATTTTCAATAAGTCACAATTAATCCCCACATTGCTCGTTTCTGAAGACACTGAGAGGATATGTATTTAAAAAAACAGCTTGCCTTGAGCGACTCCGCTCCCAGAACAGATGGGAGCAACACTCCATAGGGTTTGGTGGAAGGCAGCATCAACAATCAAACTGGAGCTCAAGCTGTTGTTATCAACTACACTGCCATTGGATAGGTGCTTGGAGAAAAAAATACATATATTTCACACACACACGCACACGCACACGCACACACACACAGGTTGTGAGCGTGTGTGTGTCTCCATCCATCCCTCATCAATCGCTTATTTGAAGTTGGGTTATGGAGTCATAATGGAGCCAATCCCAGCGCTCATTGGGCGAAAGGCAGAGAAACATCCTATGAGCACTTGGATAAGCTCCAGCAGTGTTCCATGACCTGACTTTGGATAAGCGGTTGATGAATAAACAGACACATAAATGTTAATGAAACAACAAGAAATAAGAAATGTTCATGAAACTATAAGTACATAACCCTTAACCTGGACCTGACTCACCAGGTATCTCTCTGAGGATACACTGACCAGTATGAGGTCATCTCCAACACGCACTTTTTCACCCTCTGACCGCTGTCTGGATGCTGGGTGGACTGTCCACCAGCAGGCCTCACCTGATCAAACAAACACAAAATATTGACTCCTACCATTCCTTGTACTTAAAACCAAGTTATACTGCCAATCAAACAAAAATATATGAATAAACATTGGTTGAAAGGACAGAAATATTTTGGATGCATAGTGTTACAATAATGAGATAATATTTTAAACAATCATCACCACCATAATAATCATCATCATCCATTTGAAACCTTCTGATACACAATATACCTGTCTTATCTTCTTGGAGACCAACATCAAATGCTAGCTTGTTTATTGAGGACTCAGATGAAGACAAGCAGCTGAGGTACTGGTTGTAAAAACAGAATAACGAACAATATGTCATCTCATGAATCCTAAAGCAAGGGCAATTCATTATTTTTACATCTATTAAGTGTCCATAGTGATATAGATTTTGCCCCTATTGAAGTTTTGAAAGTTTGACAACTGAAATGTATGTTTATGTTTACATGCATGTCCATGGAAAAAGAAGAAAAAATGTAATAGTAAAACATTATTCCTCACCATGCCGCTGTATGAATGTTGGAACAACATTGCCTGCCCATACAGCAGGGTGCGATGGCCCCCACCTTGACCTACCTGAAGAAAACGCACACACAAAAACTGAAGCTAAAGAAGAAAGTCCACATCAGAAATACATAGAATGAGAAGAATGGAGTAGAGTAGAAAAGAGAAAATGGGGTGTTTAAACGCAGAGATCAAATTCCATCACTTTTGATTGTATGGCAAATAGAATCTATTTATTCATCCAAACATCCATCTATATATCTAATTCTATATATGGATGACATCATATAATAAAAAGTCAAAACATTAGATATAAACTTTTTTTTTAAAAAGATGTTGATAGTCAACTAGAAATGCCAATTTGTTTAGAATTACATGTTATTAGATCTGAAAAAGCAGTTGGGCATAATTAACAAACTGGAAGAATCCGTCGATAGTTTGTCATATGGACAGCAGTTGTGTACCAAAGTTTTAAAATAGCATTACAAAGGAAACAAAATCCCGTTTGAAACTAATGTTGTCTTTACAACAAAATAATAAAGGAGAATAGAAGTGAACAGAATAGAAATAATTAAGGGTAAATTGTCACCGCTTCAGTGTTGTCTTCCCCATTGACTAGCATCTCCTGTAGAGCTCGGACAGAGAGACATCCTGCCAGAAAAAAGGCACACACTGACAGGTCCGGTGGAACATTCTGAAAGAGAGAGGAAAAAAATCTATATTAGCTTAGTGGTAGAGTGTGTGCTTCAGGAACTCACAAACCAGAGATTGCAAGTTTGAACTCACCACAGGCCATTAGGAAGGGCATTTGGCCTTGATCCACCATGCTCCAACTAAGTTCGTGTACACACCAACAACATGGAGTACTAATCATGACGCGTAAAAATGTACGTCTCATAAATACATTAAAATGAACTGGTATAAAATAACAACAAATAACCCATCATTGGAGTTGCCTGGAGAGTTCTTTCTGGTAGTACATACAAGAATGGCCTGGTGCCAACAACCACATTTCACTGTTAAGTTAAGACACATACAAGCATTGTATGGGCACAATTATTCCATTCAAATTTTTTTTATTATGTCCATTAGATTAGTGGTCATAGTCTGGTCCTCAGGCACCACCGGTACAGCCCATTTCCTATTCTGAGATGTAATACATTACACTCACCTGTTGATCCGGCTCTAAACATTTCCCTTTTATTTCTCTGGAAAGCCTAGTATGACACTTGAATTCATTAATTAGAACTGATCATGCTAAACAATAATCTAGCCTTCAATTGTTTAACAAATTTATAACTTCTGCCTTGATTCACGGGCATTTGTGCCTCGCAATTGAATTGCTTAGTTATTAATACTTGAACCTATTTTAATGATCTAGAAGTTGTTGGGGCCGACTTGTGCCATAGTCAAGGAGAAACAGACTATAATCTAAGGTCAAATTGCAAAAACTTGAAAGCTATGAGCCACAAAAAATATGGATTTGCTTATGAAACTGTATGCTGTAACAAGATAACTATAAGAAAGAAAATCAATGAGAACAAGGGTGATGTTTTTCAAGGCACAGTTGCTTGAGCTGAAGCGAAAATTGTATGCAAGTTTATGAAGTGCTTGGAATGAATTGGGAAATGATCATTCATTTTTCAAACCACAAATAATTTCTATGTAGGACTTTTCACTTCAGAAATTCACTATTTTCAATAAAAAGTATATATAAGTTCAACAAAAACTGGATTCCAAAGTTCTAAATAGCTAACAAGATGCATATCTATAAGGAGATCTTTGAGCTTGGACTCTTTACCTTACAGTTGAAGGTGGACTCAAGGCAGCAAAGTTTGCAGCCAAGACCTTCAGCAGCAAGACATAACTTCAGGTGTTCCTGCTGGAAGGTGAAGGTGCTTTGCAAAACCACCTCATCCCCCTAGTCACACACACACACACACACACACATACTTATTACTATCTTGTGTTGTAATTTCAAATACAAAATAAACTAGGTCAATGGAATTACATTTTCCACTGCCCTTATATGGGACTGTGGAGAGAGAGAGAGAGAGAGAGAGAGAGAGAGAGAGAGTGAACAGACCAGTACTCCAAATGGCAACCAGGACAGCTAACACTTCCTTGCCCAGGCTGCTGGCAACCATACTGGTGTGACATTGTGGCATTTGACCCCTGATTCACCTTCTCCACTTTGGATTATCAGCAGTACACTGGTGTCTGTCATTTACACACTGCCAAGCACTTAGACAATATGAGGTATTCAGAGAGTTGGATAGGGAGACTCAACTTGTGGGGAATGTATGGACAGTAAAGCCATGTCAAACTAGAGAGACATGTGGGAGTAGAGTTAGGGGTGCTGGAATTACAAACTGAACCAGTTCACACATTGGCCAGTCTCAATTAAAATTTTATTGGGATTTAAATGTATATAGTGATTCATATATGTAATACATTTTCATAGGACCTCCCCCCTAAATTATTCACGATTAACAAATGCCTCATATATTTACCCATACACATACAATTATAATTACCAGTGGTAGTGCAAGGTAACAACCAGCTCATTGGAAGTAGTCAAGGATTATTCTGGCAAGGACGAGGGGAGACTCAAACCAGCAATCCCCTAGTTACCAAATAAAAAGCTCTACCTCCTGACCCACTGCCACCTCCAACGTATAGTGATCCTGACAATACCGTGTGGAAAATGTGGATTAATTAAGCACAAAAACTTTGCCCTAATTAAGGTATAAAATAATATCTATGTAAACTGACAATTATTGCATACATTAAATAATAGAACTATCCTGATTTTGTGAATGTTACACTGTGCTTTAGTACATGTGTATGATAAGGCCCCCGTAAGTGCTCTCTATATCCCTATCAGAGGAAAAAGATAGCAAGCCGTCAGAGATGGTCTCTAAACTGAGAGACAGTGATAGGGACCTTAGCGATTGTACAGCAGATGATAATGGTTAAAAATAAGCTCAAGTCGAAACCTTAATTTATTATATTGTTCACTGGCTGAACAGAACATGTTCTGTTCAACACATAATATTGATTAAAACCTAAAAGTCGGTCCACTACATTAACATTTAAAGATGAATTGCTGGTGTGCCAACGACTGTAGGTCATTGACTTGAGAGATAATCTAGAAATTTTAGGCATGCAAAGCAACTAAAGAACATTTGTGCAATTAACTGAAATCTTATTCATCATTCTGTTAATGGCTGCCTTTAAAGAGGAGCACACCACCTCTGCCATTAAAGGTACATCCGCCAAATATTAATCAGATAACTTTAGTAGTGCTTGAGTAAGAAAAAGAAATCTGAGCCCTAATTACTTCAAACTTAAATTGGAGTTACATACCGTGCGCAGAAACTGGATTTCGTCTTCAACCTCTCCGCCAACAACAGCCATTTCTACCAAGTAAACCAATAAAGTGATTTGAAGATGTTTCATGGGGATGGGGGCGGAGTTGGACTGCATGTGTTTCCTCCCAGTTCACATGTCAGGGGGGTGAACAAGAATCTATGAATTTCCCTATCCTTTAAATATATATATATATAAATCTAATAATTCAAGGGATTTTATTTCAATCTAAGGCATTACAAGCCTGTTTCCTGCTTCACACAATTGCAGTTAGTTACACAAGGTATATAGTTCATATAAAGACAAATATCAAAGTACGCAA
>OMLC01056464.1:0-14011 GCA_900302585.1 Regalecus glesne
ATATATGTATATATATATACATATATATATATATACATAATTACCCACCACCACGGTTACCTTTCCCAACATGTCTGCTGAAACGCGCTCCAATCACTACTCTCATCTTGGGTATACTCTCCACCATTTCCTCACTCGAGGAATTCTCATCCATTTTACACCCACTGTGTAAGGCACATTTGCTGATAACTTCCATCATTCTATCTTGATTATATCTCTTAAAAGAGGAAAAGCGTTCCCAGAACAGGAACATTTTTCAAAATCTATATTATGAGCTCTGCAGTCAGACTGAAGTCAAGCGTCAAAGCTGAAGATTCTTCTTCCCCAGCCACTGTGGTGGTCATTCACCTCGTTTTTTGCAGCTCAGACTATCTATACTTCCAATGTCCTTATTTAAGTATAGCCTTTGCATCGCTGTGGTACAGCGGTTTCACACCCTCACTATAGAGGCGGGATAGCTCAGTGGGTAGAGCGGTCGTCTGGCAATTGGAAGGTTACAGGTATCGGTCCTGCAGAGGGCGTGTCAGGGTGTCCTTGAGCAAGGCACTGAACCCCAAACTGCTCCCCGACCGGACCGCCATATGTTGGCTGCTCACTGCTCCAATAGGATGGGTTAAAATGCAGAGAAATCCAAATTTCCCCTTGTAGGACTGATAAGGGAATCCATTTGATTTCCATTTCAATTTAGTTTAAAAGACTGTAGCCTTTATTTTATGTTCATTGTCAAGGCCATGTGTTGTTATGAGTTAAACTAGAGAATGACATTGGTTCCGGTAGTGTGTACCAAGGGGGACATTAAAAGAAGGGAATAGGAAAAGCTGGCATGCCAGTCGAGAAGTGGTCTTGAGAACTTGTATGGGGAAGTTAATAGTCCATATTTACAATCCATGTGATCCGTCTTCCTTCCTCGCCTCCAAGAGTCTGGAGAATAACCAAGTTACCCAATTTATAGGGTTACGGGACTTATAGATGTGGAGTTTATTAATCTTCGTATAAAAGTTGTCAAGACTTTGAACACTAAAACCCTAAACTGCTCGGGACAACAGATGACAAACTTGGCAGCTAAATTGGGCAATTTACATCTCTAAATGTTCATTGCTATGTATTGTACCTAAAAGGAAATCACAAAAAGAGGTGAATCTGTTCAACTGGATCAGAAGTTTATTGAGAAACGTTTCATTTCTCAATAAAATTCCCCTACCTGGATTATTGAGCATGCATCAAGACACTTAAAAGGGAATCCTTGATCTTTTCATTTCCCACACTTAATGTCAAGAAAATTTTTAAAGCATTTTCCGGAAGGGCTCCTGTCATTTTCAGGGCCTTTGCCAATATAATGTGATGGGGGCAGGGGGGGGTATATCATGGTATCAATACAAACACAAAGACAAAACAAAAGCCTTCAAAGAAAAAGTAGATCTTTACTTCATGCTTTTGGGGATGGCCTTCATAATGAACAGTAATCTCGACAGCTAGAAAGTCGGAAAGCGTGAGCTGCACTGAGCCCTGCTGGTGATATTCAGTCATTAACATAGAAAATAGGTGTGTTGTCGGTATGTTTTGCAGTAAAAAGTGGAATAGCTTTCAAGAATTATCAGGAAAAAAAGATTGTTGGATTATGCTGGTGATTTTTAGCGAAATCAGCAACTAAGCCAAAGAAATTGTAAATAAAAATCGTTAAAAAAATATTACACTATACATATGTATAGATATGTCCACATTCATGAAATTTAAAAAAAACAAACTATTAAATACTGTCCTCAAATCACACCTCTAAAATATCTATGGCCTTTTTATCTACACCAACTAAATTTCGAGTCATTCCATTAAAATACATAGTTGGCATAAATGTGTACTATTTTCTTCTCACCATGACATGATAATCTCCAAGTGGTCTTTTGAGAGTTCATGTTTTACCACTGTACAGATGGACACGCCTCATATATTCACAATTACCTGGCATTCATCACGAATTAAATAAAAATGCTACAGATTTTAATGTTAAAAAGTGTAACAGATAATGTTCTACACACAAGGTACAAGGCAAAAAGGAAAAAAAAATAACTTGAGTCATTTTTTAACTTATTAGGCAGGAGGCATTACTTTTCAGAAGGTTTGCGGTTCGATCCCTGGCTCCTTCAGAAAGCACGTTTAAGAATCCTTGAGCAAAACACTAAACACCTAACTGTTCCCAGACACTGCAGTTGCCCACTATTCCCATACAATAGGATGTGTTAAATGCAGAGAACAAATACAATTTTAAGAATACAATGAACAAACAAAGTATATTTCCTTTTCTTTTAATGAAACAAGTAATAGAAATCACATGTATGATTTTTTTTCATGTAAAACTGAGGTTGCATTTTACAGATATTGAGTTCATTGTAAGCAAATATATAAACACTTCATTGCAAGTGACCTTTTAATATTAACAAACATTCAATTCATTGTGGTAAAAATTTTCTTTACAACACATACTTTGCAATTATGACCATTGCGCCATAGCAACCAAACCAGAAGTTCCATGTTACTTTGAAGGCTAAGTTGAGGAAGCAGGGCATGTTTTGTCCAGATGAAATTCAAACGATGTCTCTTGCAGTGGGCTGAACTTACCATGTCCATAGGTGTAATTATATTCACAGGCTTGATTTAGCAAAAATTATCCTACCATAACACTTCACCTGAGCAACAGAGGGACAATGGCTTTAATGCGGCACTCTAGTGATCCCATTTGGAGGCCAAAATGTAAAGTTAAAATTGGAAGAAAAAAAGGTTCACAGATCCTATAAAACCTCGAAATGAAATTGCATAAACATTAAGCTTAGTGTGTTTGTTGACGTTTATGACCATGATCTTGAATCGTTCATATTATTTTCCTTATTAATCATTATTAGCATTTGAAATGTGATGAAGTACGCTAGATTTAGTGCAGCTGAGCAAAAATCAAATGAGACAAGTGAAGGTATCTCAGAGTCTTGATCACTTCCCTTTCCCATCGCAGTCCTTTGTCAGCGTATAAATATATCTCTTCTTTCCTCACAGTTACCAGAGAGGGTTGATTGAGTTCTGTGATGGTATTTGTTTCATACATTAGCTCACACCAAAGATAGCCTTTGGCCAAGATACCACTACACTGAACAAGTCTTCAGTAGAATGCCTGGTTGATAATCTTTTGCTCCGTCAGGCAATTACTCAAGATGGGAAGGGAGGGAATCAAAATAAATATGGTAAGGACAGAAACGGAGGGTATTCTTCATTTGCTCAACTGCCAAATAATAATGCCAAGTAAAACAAGAACAATGGAAAGAACCATGGCCAAGATGCACATCTTCTTACGTGACTTTTGCTGTTAAGGAAAAAAAGCAAAGCCATAAGAGGTCACTGATAATATTACAATATTGGAAAAAAAAAATCAAAAATGAGACCTATTCTGTACTCTCGATAACACTGGGTACGAAGCCTCTCTCTCACCTGGTAGTAGGCAGCTCTCTGGAGCTGCTCTGTCCCTCGTTCTACATGAACTTCAGCACTCTCCACATTTGCCTCAATGCTATCTGTAGGGCGAGAGAGACAAGGACACCTTTGTTCGCTGGCATTATCACGGCTGCGTACAATGTGGTGAGGAAAGACACGCAGGTGGTTGGCATGACATGGGAAGATGCAGAGGACAAGAGGAATTGAAAACAGATGAGCTGCTGTGGTATCTCCGAGTAGAAGCAGTCAAAGGAAGATTACAGGTGAAGAGTGGTATCATACACCATTTTTTTTTTAATATACTATTGTTTTTTTTTTTAAGACAAAATTGAGATTTCCTACAGAGTATCCTATTTAGAAACAAGAGCGACAAAACTACCAAACGGTCACCAATCAAATCAAAAAAAGGTGAACCAATTCACCTTTTCCATAGATTATTGAGCACGCGTCAAGACACTCACCAATCATCTCTCCCTGATCATGGATCATCACTGCCAAGTCTTTGAAGATCTGGTTTACATCCATGATGTCGGACTGAAAATGACAAGTTACAAGATAAAAGACTGATGTTTTGAATTGAATTGTGTTAGCAACATATCGAAGGTTATAGATGAGACTGGGGCAGAAGATTATATACTCTGTGCCCCCAAACACAAACGCAGACGGTACAAATTCTGCATTTGTGTTTGGTGTTTAGGGAAGTTAAGGGCTACAAGAGAAATACAGCTGAAATTTTAGAGAGACCGAGATTATGAGAGTAAGACCCTCACCTCCAGCTGTCTGATATTTGTCTCTCTCTCCTTGATGAGCTCCAGATCCTCTTCTGTAATGGCAACCTCCTCCATCTGTGAGGTAATCTGACTCCGTTCATCTTGACTTGAAACAAAGAGCATCAAAGACTCAAACAGATGCAGAGAGTTTAAAAAAAAAAAACTTGTGTGACAATTTGATAAACTATTAGAGACCTTACTTATCAAACGACACAAGCTGTTCATCACGAGCCCCATCTTCAGCCTGAAAGACAATCCAGAGCATCAGCCAAAGCCAACTTAAAAATCTCCACATTTTGAACATCAGCATGAATTTGAATTACTGTTCCTCTTTATATAAATATAGTTGTGAAGACTGACATCATAGTAAAGCCATATCTTTTGACACTCTGTTGGGACCTTACTGAGAGGCGAGATCCAGCTCGGGCTCTGGCCACAGACTCCTTTTCCTTGTCAGCTGCAAGGCGCTGAACTGCCTGAAAGTTGTTGAGCGCTGCAGAGAAGTCATTCATCAGCCGGTCTTTCTGAATCTTCTGCTGCCTCTGTAGAGCACGGGGTGTGTTTGTTTGAGGCCGATAATGAACAAAGTGATCATTGAAAATAATCATGGAAAAATGGATTTAAATTAATAGGCATAATACCATCTGTATCATTCCATTTAGAGATTTTGTGAAGCATATCAATCAGCTTGGATTGAATGTCAGTTTTAAAAGGAGTGCAGGAAAGGTGCATTCACGGTCTATACAATATTTCTGAATTCAAGTCTTCCGTTTTCTTCTTCAATAACACAATCAGCCAAATGCACATTAATGAGTCTTATGATCTTTATTATTTTTCAAAGAGATCATGGATCCAGTTATTTCCACAGAAGTGTAAAAATGTCCAGCTATCATCTGAGAACCGAGGCATAAATTAAGCTTAATCAATGTAATAATGTTGGTGATCGTGCCAAAGACACAGACATAATTATGTGACAGCTTATGCTTTTGTTTTTACCCATCATTTATTTTGGCTCCAAAAGTATCCTATAGAGGCTTTTCAAAATGCCTGCCCCGGGATCATTCCAAATGGTAATTCGGTGCAACAATGTAGAACAAGAGGATAATCAAAAAGGGCATTACTGTTGGCAATGTCAGTTTTTATTTCAACGCCATCGTTTGAGACTAGATTGTCAAAGAAGAAAAATGTAAAGTAAATAACAGGCTTACTATCACTATCCCATGAGTCCCAGCATACTATGAATGAAACATTATCAAATGCTTGCAACGTCTCACCTGTTCCGAGGGTGATAACTGTAAAGGGATAGAGCCCAAGTCTTTCAGATGCTTATTGGTTTCTTTCGCAAGTTGGTTGGTATAATGCTGAATCTGTTGCCTGGTTACAATCAAAGGAATCCTTAGTGAGAGTGATAATTTTGTCCTTCCACATATCTCAAATTCTAGCTACTGAGAGAGCGTGTGTCTGTTTGAATGAGGGAAAGAGTTTATCACTCTTTCAAAGAAAATATTTGCTCATACTCACAGTCTCTCTTGAAGTTGACTGGTATCTTGTCTTGTCCCTAATTGGTGCACCAAGCTCTTGATTTGAGCAGCTGTAAGAAATTAAGCAGGTTTGATTACATCCTCAAAGTTGTATTTCATAAACATTATGTATTAAACAGATGCCATAACACATGACAACGTGTGAAACTAGGAAATCCTCATGAGGATTTATTCATTTGTCATTGTAAATACACACAATGAAATCTATTCCCTGAAATGAACCTATCCTGTTAGATAGGAGCACTGAGCAGCTGCAGTGCCCAGAGAGCAACTACAGTTCCTTTTCCCTATTCCTTGGTCAGGGGCACAGGAAGTAACTCTAACATGCATGTCTTTCTTTATGGTAGAAGGAAAGAATACACATAGACACGGGGAGAACAAGCAAACTCCATGTATGGGATTCTAACCCAGGACTTGTGAGGACCTTGCTGTGAGGCAACACTGCTAACCACTGTGCCACTGATTAGTGAAAATGAACCTAAATGTCACAGCACTTACTGTTCTGTGTGATCTTCTGGATGTTGGTGCTGCATATCTGTGTGAGGGTGGTGAAATCCCTTGGAACAATGCGATAGTCGTCTGCTTTTCCATAAGACATGGCTGTCCTAGAGTTTTCTCGGGCTGTTTATGCCTTAGGACAGGGAGAAAGTCTCAAAACGTAGGGACTTGTCTAGAAGCCAATTCTGCAAAGGTGAAAACAATCACACCATACAAGACAATCCGAAACTGCAATCATATATAAAAAAAATCATACAAAGAAGGTGACCTTAGGAGTAAACCCTAAAACTAAATAAGCTGAATATTTAATACTAGAGTCCAAAGTTGGATATGTGATTACAAAAGATAAGATGGAGCAAACACTAACTGCTCATCAAGAAACCGGAAATAACACGAAAGTAGCTTTATCACTGAAGATCCCACATTACTAAAATTGCCATTTACGTCTAGTGTGTCGCCAATGGACTGCTTGAATGAAAATCATACAAAAAGTCCACAAAAACATGAGATCACGAAGTAGCTGGAAATGCCAAGCCGCTCACTCTGACCCAGAAGCTAATTAATGTAAGCAATCTTAATTGCTACTAAGTTTTAACACAATAAATTTTGCCAGTGAAACTTGTATACTCGCAGCTGTTTGAGACATTTTCCTGATCCCCAGTCAAAATGTTCTTGATTCAACCAAAGTTTAGACAAAGGAATAGCAGCCAATAGCTTAACTCAACGTAAACTATAGACATTAGCTTGGTAACTCCAACACACACTTGTTAACGCTAGCTTTGCGCTAAATGGGTAGCTAGTTTCACCTCAAATTTAAGTTGCTTCATGCCACCTTCCTCTAAAGAAGGTAAAAAGACCAACATATCAGAACGATGGAGCGAGAGTTCAATTTATTTGTACATATTTTGCGTTTACCATAAAATAGCGGCGTAGGTCAGTCTTCCTGCTGATCCTCCAAGTCTCCAGCAATGCTTCCTGATTTCTCAGGTGACGTAATCGCGTAAAAGCACGAAATGGGGGGGTACGTCTTTGACGTAAAAAGAAATCACGGAAACGCCACCAAAAAAATCTTCAAACCACTTGAGCACTCTCAAAGAATGATTTCGCGGTGTATTGTGTTGTTCTAGGGGGGGGGGCATCGAGAAGAAAAATGCAGACCACAACACCTATTCGGCGAAATGACGCCCCCTGGGCTACGCCCGGCAATGCCATGCTTTTGGTCAATGAGGAATCTTGTGACTCTCATGTGGTTCCCTGCTGATTGAGGGGTTTTTGGTGGGCTCCTGCCAGCATTCATGAGCCACAAAATCAGGAGAAATATGCCCTTAGAGTGGATAATGTCCCTTTCTGGCCAATGTGGTATGCGTTAAAAAGCATCATAGGTAGAATCCAAGATTAATCTAAGACAAGGATAAGGAATCTTTAGTATAATCGAAATACCTTAGCTTGCAATAACGATGTATAAATAAAACGTTTCGTTGGAAGTAAAGAAGAAAAACTATCCTGTGACTGAAATGCCTTAGATTTGATGCCTCTCTGATTGTGCTTTCCACGTTGCTGCTGTGACACTGTCATTTAACCCTGTGGGAATAATATAGGTCTATATAAGAGGGCAGGAATAGGTCATTGGGTAGAGCGGTCGTCTGGCATTTGGAAGGTTGCAGGATCGATCCCTGGTCCCACATATAACATGTCGAGATGTCCTTGAACAAGACACATAACCCCTAATTGCTCCCCGAGGGCCATATGTTGGTAGCTCACTCCTATACAATAGGTTGGGTCAAAAATGCAGAGAAATCCAAATCCAAATGTCCCCTGATACGGGAATCATTTCATCTTAAATAAACAAATACAATTTTCAATAACAAATGAGCCACTCATTACAATGTCTTAAAACACTAATTTGCTCATGAAAAGTATTTCACTAATACTCTTACCAGTTAAACTCGCTTGACTAGAATTTTTATTGTTAAAGTAACGAAAATTAAGGTACTGAAATCTGTCAATGTTGATAATTAATTAATAATGAGTTGAGGCAACAAGTTGGCTTACAACCAATATCTACCATGGTATGACAAACTTGACAAAAGAGTTAGCTCAATATCTCGAAACAGTGACTGAAATTCAGACAAAAATCAAATACCACCTTAAGCGTATTGAAAAATTGTACAATCATATTTTGGTAAAGCCCAGCAAGACACAGAACATAACTTAGAAATAAAATCAACAAAAACCATTGGCACATCATTAAACTGGACTTATTTCAGGTGTCGTAATGCCTTTTGTGAGATGAGCTTAAAATTATACATTGCTTGTCCACTTAAGAAGTTGTCATTAATTACAGAGCAAAATTGCGTATTCACATTACCCAACAGCCCATGGACTTAAACACATTAATTCTCTTGGGTTATTATTTAAATAACAGGCCGTGTACATCAGAAATAACTATGTCATAAATAAGTAAAATGAATTTAACCAAGTATCTCCAGTTTGTTTCCTTATGTGACATATGTGATAATAATATAATCTAAATCAAATACTCTATCGAATTTATTTAGAAACCACATTATACCAAACTAGTATTGCGAAGCCATTTTTTTAAAGATGAACAGTAATAATCTGTTAAACTTGCATATAAAGTGAAAATTGAAGTTGTTGCTACCTTTACTATGGCTACATTACCCAGCACATCTTTCCGTATTAATTTTATTTACCGTTTGGTACAATGTGAATTGCACATATATCCCATAGTGTTTGATGTCGATTATATTTTACACCACATTCTGATCAAAAGGAAGCAAAGTAAAGACACAGTATAGCCTTGATTTTATTCCCGTTACTCCAATTAGCACTGTTCATAGTTCAGCTACATCCATCTCGCACACATTTGTTATATCTTTTGAGTGAAAGGCCTATGCCACATAGTCTTGAGCAAGGCTATATTAAGTTTTACAAAGAAGGCATGCTTGTTGTTCTTTACATGCTATCTAAATCCAATTTAAATAGCCAATGGCAGAGAAAAGACCAGAATAAAAAAGGTTTTATAAATAGCTAGTATAATCTAGTTTTGACAAATAGGCTCCGGTAGGCTTGAGTCAATTAGACAATCCTGTTCTGTGGAGACATCCAACGGCTGCCAGTGACAGTCAATAAGTGCATCATACAGCTCCTCACTGAGTTCCATAAACATCTTGTTAGCTTCTAGCACATTCAACGCAGGATTAGGATCTATAAAACATACACACAGTAATCAAGGCTAAAAAACATGACAGGGTCAAGAAGTATTTGTATCTAAATCCAATGATGTAAGTGTAAAGTTAATGTTTCTATCAAGAAATGCTGAATACAAACCTTCTAGACCATCATCATATGGAACGGCCTCGACTTCCTAGAAATAAAAAAAAGAAATTTATATAGATATGAACTTGTGTTTTTGGAACTTGATGAAGACCTAACAAAAAAAAAAAGACTGACCTCAGACTGTGGGGGACACTGTGTGTACTCATTCGGATAATAGCTGTATCCATTATTTGCTCCATTATGGTCATAGCCCCAATTGGAGTAATAATCCGAGTATGGGTTCTGGTGATACAGGTTGGATTGATTGTAGCTTGTTGTGTATCCTCTCGGGTTTGACTGCCATGATCTGTTGTCTGACTGATGCTGCCTATGCCTATAATTCAGGAAGAAAAATTATTCCAACAGGAAAAAAACACATGAAAAAACATAAAATCATGTAGTCCTGTAAATCCTTACTTGTTGGCTGCTAGGCTTAGTCGGAGAGGTTTGCCCCCAAGCCCTGTAGCCCCCTGACACTCCTCAAGCACCCGCTTCTGGAGTTTCTCATCTGGGAACTGAACAAACCCACACCCTCTAGAGGAAGATAATCAGTTTATACACAGACATTGAGAATTAAAAAGGATAAAGAAAACAACGCGGGTCTAAATGCATTTTCATGTTCAATGGTAGTGTGATAAACTCACTTTGAGTTGCCTGTACTATCCAGCACCAACTTCCCACCACGACATAGAGGATAGCGGTTGTAAAAGAACTCATAAAGCATACCATCATCAACATCTGGTGTAAGATCTCCCACAAACAGTGAGTATATTTGTCTGTGACAGAAAAAAGACACAAGTTGAATTAATTCAAGTCTATTCATCCATCCATCCATCATAAATGGTAATTGGACTTATTCTTATGTAGTCCTAGTCTAGTATCATCTCAAAGCACTTCAAGGCGAATGCCTCATATTTATTGATTATGGGGTATTAAGCCCAGATGCCTTTTTCCTGATGCCCTGCGGTGGTATATGAGCCTGCCATGCCCGTCAAAGGCATGCACTCTACTACTGAGCCACCACAGTCCATGATCTGCTGGTTCAGATTATAGCTTCAAGCTAATACACATGCAGAATCCCTGGATGATTCCTTTCTCCATAAATCCACCAGTAAACTATTTATTTGACAAGATTTCAGTTGTGGACAAGAATGTTATGAATTGTTTCACACAACAAACCCATCAACACCACATTTCTGAAACAGTTCAGGTTGGAAATTTAAAATTTATACATAACTCACTCACTCATCTGTTTGCTTCCCAAAGGTGGCACGATTTAACTTGAATCTTCTGGGCTGCAAGATATCAACATAGACTTTGCATTAACAAAATACTTTTGTATTTACTTATTCTTAAATTTAACAGGGAAAAGGCCTTGATGCATGCTCAATAATCGAGGTAAAGAAATCACAAAAAATGTGAATCAGTCTATCTCGAGACAAGAAAGCGGATGGCAAGCCGATGGCACAACACTGAAGACCTAACATACCAGGCCTCTTCTCTGCAGTCTATATTCATCTACAGGCCAGTGATCACGTACTCAAGGATGAGGATGGGCACATCCTGGACAGGGAAGAACGTTGCTCAGAACGGGGAGTTTCAGGCCATCTATGTAAAGAGGGAATGACCATCTTTGAACAGGGGGGGGGGGCATATGAAACCATCCTTGGTTTCATATGCATATCTTTGGTCGTTATGAAACTGCAGCTATTGTTTATAAGGTTGGGGTTGCCTGCAGTCTCAGCTCAGACTGAATAGGTCACCATGATGAGTGATGAAACTTTTCTTTCAATAAAACAGTGTGTCCAGATGATGTAATTATACTTTTTAGTATAAGGAAATAAAAGGGAAATATTTTGAAGGGTAGACAAATTTTACCGGATTGGCTCCTGGTAATACTTTCCCATTGACTTTGCGAAGACATCTCTCAGCTGTGGCCTCATCTGCTAGCTCCACAAAGCAGTACCCCAATAAACCCCTGGGTGGACCAAACACACACGTTAAAACAAATACAAAATGGAAGGTTAAAAAAAATCGCATTTTCAGTTCTTACCCCGTCATCCGATTCCGTATGATCCGCACATTTTTAACCTGTTCTCCCATAGTGCCAAAGGCTCGGGTAATAAACTTCTCATCCATGTAGGGCTCCAACTGACAAACAAAAGTATTGCAAAAAAAATCGCTGATTGGTGAAAGACAGGCTTAAGTAATTTAGTTACACACAATAGCTTTGTTATACATCCATGCATGTTATAGTACATATTCATACATCACTGGGAGCACAGGCACAATTTCAAAGCGTTATTTTGGGTGGTTGGTTTGGCACCACACATTTTGTGATAGCGGATGGTTAGCACACCAGTCAAACTCAGCTAAATAACAATATTAAAGTACTCACATTCCCCATCCATAGTGTGCTCATAGCGTGTTCGGAGTATTGCACGTACGCTATTTGTCAACAGCAGTCTAACCAAATAGCACTAACAGTACATACAGGGTTAAAAAATGCGGAAGTGAACTATGGAACCATGGACGAGATCAATTTTAAATGTGTGTGATATCTGCGTCACTCGAAGGGGCGGCCGGTGGAGTTCGAAGGACAGGAAATGATGTCATTGTCAAAGACCTCATCCGTGATTGTCTAATTCGAGATCATTTGAATCTGCTCACGCCACCAAGGTGACTGATGCTTTTGGTTTGATATCGTTGCATCGAAGACCAGTTTTTCAGTTGGCCACTGGTCAGCACGGTGGCTGACCAGTGATAGAACGCAAGCAGCAGAAAACAAGCCAAACATCGCGGGTTCGATCCCTTCACGGTCAGTCAGGAAGAGCTCCTGGCTTCACTCAATCAAATATGTATGTATTCAGACACGTAGGTCCATTTAAAAAGAATGATAGGATTAAAACATTGAGCAACAGCTAAATTATACACAATTATTCACAAGTCCATAATGAGTTAAACCTATAGATATTTGTTCCCGTCTTTACAGAAACGATGAGAGTACATTGTGTCACTTTATATAGGCTCAGTTTAAAAAAAAAGTAAAAAAAGTATCAACTAATCAACATTTGAATGTGTACATGAAATTCCTCAACACTGCATTTAAAGGGAGAACATTATCGATCATAAACATGGATTGCAATTGTCCATCTTGGATACTTGCAAAAGATTCTGAAAGCATCATTATATGCTACCTTCAGCTTTTTCACTTTTTGCATTACTATAACCGCACCACAAGTTGGCTGTATAGAGTGGAGTGGAGTATACCAGTATCCCAGACAGAACCACAGAGAATGAAATTGCCCACGTCCTACAAACAACCCTCCCTCCAACCTAGAAGCAACGGATCGCTATAATAAGAGACTATTTGTGGACTACAGCTTAGTGCTCAACACTGAAATGCCCTCCAAACTTGTCAATAAGCTCAAGGACCTGGCCCTGATTTTTTTGATGGACCGCTTTCAGGTGGCAAAAATTGACATTGGCACATCCCTCTCCCCACTGACTCTCACTATGGAAGTACCACAAGGTTGTGTCAAGTCAAGTCAATTTTATTCGTATAACCCATACATCCTTTAACAGGGAACAAAATTAGAAGAAACAACAGGGAGAGAAACAGAGGAGGGATTCCTCTCCCAAGACAAATAGGTGTACAACGGATGTTTTGTATATAGAATAAAACAACATTTATAGCATATAACACTAGGAGGGGTTAAAGAATTATAATGGAATTATAAAACATACATTAATAATGATGATAATCAGAACACGGAATACATATGTGTGAATGAGAGGGGAGACAGCAGAGGAGTGTGAGGAAGGTGGATGACTTTAAATATTTGGGGTCGACTGTTCAAAGTAACTGAGGGCTGAACAGAAGTGAAGAAGAGGGTGTGGGCAGGGGTGTGGGAAGAGTCCATCCATCCATCATCAACCGCTTATCCGGTGTCGGGTCTTGGAGGTAGCAGATTTCAGCCGGGACCTCCAAGCTTTCCTTTCCCTTGCAACATCCACTAGCTCTGATTGGGGGATCTCAAAGAGTTCCCAGGCCAGTGTGGAGATATAACCCTTCCATCTGGTCCTTGGTCTACCCCGTGGCCTTCTCCCAGCTGGACGTGCCTGAAAAACCTCCTTTGGAGGTGATAAGGTGGCATCCTTACTAGATGCCTGAACCACCTCAACTGGCTCCTTTCTATTTGTAGGACCAGTGACTCTACTCCGAGTCCCTCACGTATGTCTGAGCTTCTCACCCTGTCTCTAAGGGAGACACCAGACACCCTCCTAAGACACCTCATCTCAACTGCTTGTATCTGTGATCTTGTTCTTTCAGTCATGACCCAGCTTTCATGGCCATAGGAGAGAGTGGGCACAAACATTGACCGGTAG
>OMLC01056465.1:0-11969 GCA_900302585.1 Regalecus glesne
CATCGATGGCTGGAGCTAATAAGGCAATTATTGTCTAATTAAAGGAGTCTTCAGTGAGAAGTAAGGTTTCTGCAAGCTTCTTAAGGGTGAAGTAGTGCTGTTCGTCTGTCTGTAGTGCACATCTGTCCAAGTCTCCACACATACACACACATACAGAGATATAGGTAGGTATTTCATCCATCCATTAATTCATCATCAGCCGCTTAACTGAAATCAGGTCGTGGAGTCATTCTGGAGCCTATTCCAGCACTCATTTGGCGAAAGGCTAGGGAACACTTGACAAGTCATCATTCTATATCAGGGCCTGAGGAGTTAGGGGTTCAGTGTCTTGCCCAAGGACACTTTGACACACTTTCTGCAGTGTTGTTTAATTTTCTTGCAAAATTTTTCGAGAAATCAAGTCATTTTAAATCAACAACTGCCTAATGTGCCATGAGAACATTGATGATGATAGATAAAGATATATATATATGTTGATGGCGGGTACAGCAACTGGACAGTTAATCAACTATCATGGATGGTCTCCGATATCAAATCCCTACCAAGGACAATAAAGGACCGTATTAGTAATGGCCAATCTATTTCTACCCCATCTTCTCAGCTCAGTGTGTGGTCCTCAGAGTATATTTAGGGTTTATGGGAAGATGAATTTCTCAATAACTGAACCATGTCCCTACTTTTTGAATATTTTTTATTTTTATTCCTATGTTGTGGATGAATGAGAAGCATGAACTAGTTAGCTGGTTTGTTCAGCCTGCGTGTATTTATCTAGCAAGTGTCAGCCCCCACACTGTTGTTGAATTCGCCAACAAAGATCAAAAGACCTCTGTGCTGCACGGCAGCCAGGTTAACTCTGCTTGGTACCCTGAATCAAAGTGGAGGATTAAGGGGAAGGTGTGGTGTGGGGAGTGTTGCAGGGCAAGGCCATGGAACAGACTATTGTACTCTGTAGGAGGGATGCTCTTTATATCAAAGCACCTGTGAAATGAGGGATAGGTATGATGTGTTGGTACATACACACATGCTGAAGTGCCTCGAACACGTCACTACAGTCACTACTTGCACTTGTAGTCTGAAGTAAAATCTTTACTCCTGATTTAAAAGGCACTTAAAATGCATTTGCCTTGCAGTAATTACTAGAAACTCAATTAGAAAAAAACCACTGAAGAGCGAGACCAAACTAGAGGGCTTAAGCTGCAGTGCTGGTAAATGGATTTGGAGTTAATTTAGTGAGTCAGAGGGTGAAACAGCCATCAGTGATGTTTTAAGCTGCAGCAAGCAACCTAAGTACTCAGAGCTCATTCTGTGGGCTGATCTCTTCTACAGCCTGCTCTCAATTGGTATTCGGTATCACTTTGGTTTGAGTGTTGAATTTAGATTGGGTGTTGGAATAATGCTGCTTTTTGTGTGTTCTTGTCTGTTTGTGTAATTTTCTGTGTGTGCTTATTTGCTTATTTTTGTGTTCATGTGTGTCTCATGCTGCAGGTTTGTCTTTGTGTCAGTTTTGGGTGGCATGATGGCCTGGTGCTAACCATTTTCCCCCTGTGCTTTTAGTCAGAGGATGGGCTTTAGGTGCACTCTGTGAATTCGGCTGGCAAGCTTGATGTCGTTGGGCTTGATGGTGACTCTTTTTGTGGGAATGGCACACAGGTTGGTGTCTTCAAATGGACTGACCAGGTAAGCCTCACTGGCCTCCTGAAGATCCATAATGGTGGCACTCTGGAAGCAGAGGTTGGTCTTGAAGCCCTAGGTGATCTCTCTCACCAGTCACTGGAAGGGTAGCAAATGCATTAGCAGTTAGGTGGATTTCTGGTACCAACAGATCTCTTGGAGAGCCATGGAACTGGACCTGTAGTGGTAAGTTTTCTTCACACGGCTCATTGCTTAGGTGCTTTTATGGGCTGCCTTGGTGACCAGCTGCCTCCTGGGGGCTTTGCCACCAATAGATTCATAGGTAGTATGCTTTGTTCTAGCCATAGTAGTGAAACAACTTGGCCCTTCATACAAACGAGTCGACAAGTGGTTACTACTGCTTCCTCACAGGAAGAAGGTCCTAGGTTTGAATACCATCCCAGGTATTTGCATTTTCTCTTGTGTCTGCATGGGCTTCTTCCCATTGCTTCTATGCAATAGGACAAGTTAAATGCAGAGAATACAATTTGGTTACAATGATAAAGCATCTTCATGCATGTGTTAATGTATACACTATCATGCTTTTCTGTGTGTATACGTGTGTATGTTTGTTGGGGGGGGCTTTTAGGGTGGACAGGAGACATGACCAATGGTTTTCCTTTCTGTTTTTAGGTTAGTGTTAACAAGAGTGTGGCTGTTAGTGGGTGTGTCTCTGGTCTTGTTCAGTGAGAAGTGTTTTATTCAACATGTCTTTTGTGTGAGGAGCCTTAGGGCATTTATACGACCTTGTGAATGTTTTTGCCGGTTTTCAGAGAATAGTTGCCTTTATTGGTAATGTGTGTGTGTGGATGTGCGTGTGTGAGTGTGTGTGCGTGTGGATCTGTGGGTTTGTGTGTATCTAAGATTTCTTTGCATGCTGTATCCATACAGTGTGCTGTCAAATTTGATAAGAATCCACATGGAGAGAGATCCAGAGTGAGTAGATGGATGTACCTTGTGGAGAGTGGGGTTGGTATCCATGGTATGTAATGTTGCTGGTTGTCTGCATTTCCATGTATGTGTCAGCAAATATTGGTACCAGCATGTGTGTTCATGCGTGTGTGAGCAGATGTTCTACTGGAATAGATTTTTTCCTTTATCATAAGTATAGTTTGTGTGTGTGTGGACGCACGCACCTGTGTGTGTGTGGTGTGTGTGTGTGTCTGTGTGTGTGTGTGTGAGGATGGGTGGCTGTGCTGCCACGTCTATTTCTTCTTGGGTCCAGATGAGGATGGACTACAGCACTCTACCATACTGTTAATGACATCATTGAGAAGCCAGAGAGAGAAGAGGAGAGAGACAGTATGAAAGACCGCTAGACAGACAGACAGGAAAAACATTGTAAAGTTTGACGAGACATGCAAAAAAGATATACATAGAGAGAAAGAGACAGGGAGTGGGAGGAGAGACAGCATAAAACATGCAGAACAATAGAAAGAAAGCACAAGAAAGACAGTTGGACAGCACAGTAAAAGAAAGAGACAGAGAGGTTAAAGATATATGACATCATTAATTCCATATATATTTGAAATATGCAGCATTAAATCTGGCCAGACAAAATATATTCTTTGATTAGTTATGTGGAGTAAGACATGGTCCCAGACAGAATCAAATTTGATCAAACATCTAAATCAATGACTTTGGAGCAGTTGTAAGCCCTTAGCCTCAAGGCAAAAATATACTAACAGCAAATGGCCCACATCAAAACAGCCATCCCTTGATTTTCTTTGTACAACCTCACACTAGTGGTGGCTAGACATGTGCTTTCCCTCATCAATGGCCCATCCCATGACACTTCACACCACTGTCCTTATTTCAGCCTCGCCACACCTGATAGAAAACATTTTTACCAGAGAAAAAGGTGTTTTGTACTTCCCCAGCCCTTGAAGCAGCTCTCATCTCCTCACAACTGGTAGCCTATCAACTATGTTAGGTGATCCGCTGCTTTTCAAAACATAACCTCATTGCTCAGGTTATTAATGAAAAATATTCAACTACAACAAGCAATCCGCCCATGGCATTTCATTGTGCCATGCTGTGTCTAGTCTTCATGTGTTTCTTGTTCATCTTCTTCGGTTTTTAATGCGAGTTGCAAACTAGCTTACTGGCTTGTTTGCTATTTGTGTATTACCACCATGTACTGGATTGTGGCATGGTAGACTGGTCTTCCTGTGCTGCAGTGCACAACTTTCTAACTCTTACTAGGTGTGGCACTTGATGTGCGTCACATGATGTGCTGTGGTGCTGCAAACATTGTGTTTTCCACTTCGCACTCTGTGCACACAAATTAAATTCCTACTCAGGCCCCAATGACTGATTAAAAAAAAAAAGAGAACCAATGCTCATGAGACCTGGTTGTAATACTAGAATAATTGTTGGTTAGAGTTTTTCACTGAGGATGTACTAGCTAGTGCATTCCTAGCACTGGTCCCAAACCCAGATAAATGGGGAGGTTTTGTAAGGAAAGGCATCACTTGTAAAAGCTTTACCAAATCAAACATGATGGAGGTCCATTTTATGTCACGATTAGTCCCCAGGTTAAATATGTAGGCAAAGTTATAGGATCGATCCCCGGTCCTGCACATAGCATGCTGAGGTGTCCTTGAGTAAGACACTGAACCCCTAACTGCTCACTTGATATACGTCACTCTGGATAAGAGCGTTTGCTAAATGCCTGTAATGTAATGTAATGTAATGTAATGGATTGGTTGAGGACCGAATTACCATTAACTGCCACTAGTACTGTTGTCCATTAGGGGGCCGGTGGAAATGATGATATTATTGGGAGAAGGAGAGGGGAGAGTCATGTCCAGCAGCAGCAGGAGAGGAGGAAGATAATCAGTAAGGGGGGGAGTCAGAACTTTGAATGTTGGCCCTATGACTGGAGAGAGCTGGCTGATATGATGAAGAGAAGGAAGGTAAATATACTGTGTGTGCATGAGACTAGGTAGAAGGGGAGTACAGCCAGGAGCATCGGGGGTGCATTCAAACTCTTCTAACATGGTGTAGATTGGGAAGCATATGCAGTAGGTCAGGGTAATAAAGTATACCAATAGAAATGTGCTAACAAATGAGGAGAGTCTGTTGAAAAGGTAGGAGTACATTAAGGAGGTGAATGAAGAAATTGAGAGAGAGAAGGTTGGGTTATGTGGGGATAGGAAATCAGGAAATGTTGTGGATTAGCAAGGATAAAGTGAGCGCAGTGAAGAGGATGAAGAGTGCAAAGGTGGTTGGTCTTGACAATGTACCTGTGGAGGCATGGATATGTTGAGGAGAGATGGAAGTGGAGTTTTTGAATAGATCTTTTAACACAATCTTGCAAAGTGAGAGGATGCCTGAAGAGTGGAAAAACAACATTCTGGTACTAATTTTCAAGAGTAAGGGAGATGTGCGGAGCTGTACCAAATACAGAGGTATAACGTTGATCAGCCACAGCATGAAGATATGTGAAAGAGTTGTGGAAGCTAAGCTAAGAGGAGAGGATCAGTGAGCAGCAGTATAATTTCATGCCATGAAAGAGCACCATAGAGGCAATGTTTGCTTTGAGGGTGTTATTGATGTGGAATGTTGATAGAGAAATATAGAGAAGGTCAGAAGGAGTTGCGTTGTATCTTTATGGATTTAGAGAAAGCATATGACAGGGTGCTGAGAGAGGAGGTGTGAGAATGTATGAGGAAGTCAGGAGTGGCAGAGAAGTACGTAAGAGTGGTGCAGGATATGTATGAGGGCAGTGTGACAGTGGTGAGGTGTGCAATAGGAATGATGGATGGTTTCCAGGTGGAGGTGGGTTTATGCCAAGGATTGGCTCTGAGCCCTTTCTTGTTTGTAATGGTGATGGACAGGTTGGCAGAGGTGATCATGCAAGAGTCTCCATGGACTGATGTTCACAGAAAACATAGTAGGGATAGATAGTAGGGAGCAGGTGGAAGAGATCCCGGAGAGGTGGAGGTATGCACTGGAGAGATGAGGAATCAAAGTCAGTAGGAGAAAGAGGATACATAAGTGTGAATGAGAATAAGGACAGGGTAATGGTGAAGATGCAAGGAGTGGAGATGGTGAAAGCAGATGAGTTTAGATATTTAGGGTCAACTGTTCAAAGTAAAGGGGAGTGTGGAAGAGAGGTGAAGAGCGTGCAGTCAGGGTGGAATGGGTAGAGAAGAGTGTCGGGTGATTTCTGAAAGTAGGGTACCAGCAAGAGTGAAAGGGAAGATTTACAAGATGGTTCTAAGACCAGCTATGTTGTATGGTTTGGAGACAGTAGCACTGACAGAAAGATAGAAAGTGGAGCTGGAGGTGGCCGAGTTAAAGATGCTACAATTTTCATTGAGAGTGATGAAAAAGGACAGGACTAGGAACAAGTACATTAGAGGGAAAGCTCAGGTTGGATGGTTTGGAGACAAAGCAAGAGAGGAAAGATTGAGATGGTTTGGACATGTGTGGAGGAGAGATAGTGGGTACATTGGGAGAAGGATGCTGGAAATGGAGCTGCCAGGTAAGAGGAAAAGAAGCAGACCAAAGAGAATGTTCATAGATGGGGTGAGGGAGGACATGTAGGTGGCTCATATGAAAAAGGGAAGATGCAGAGGACAGGAAGAGATGAAGATTGATGATTAGCAGTAGTAGTAGTAGTAGTAGTAGTAGTAGAGTTCTCTATTTTCATTATCCTTCATTACCATTTTATTGGTGTGTGTGTGAATGTCAGGTTTCTTATCTTATGCTTTAAATGTTCTTTAATGGAAAGAAGTGTGGGCATTTCATGCCCGGCCTTCTATATATTCTGGTTTGACCTACTGTAATGGGAGGTCTTTGATTGTGCGTATACATGCATCATGGTTTATTGGATGTGCTTAATTAAGTTTCTCAAGTTTCATTATTGTCATAATTGTTTTCACGATCACCTACCAAACATAATTTCATTGTGAGGCAGCAATGACAATGAAGTGTGTCAATCTCAGGGAGAGAAAGATAGCTTCAAAATTATAAAACAGTATATTCTGAATTTTTCAAATTTGCCATAATCCATCCATCGATCCATCGTCAACCGCTTATCCGAAATCAGGTCGCGAGGGAACTGGAGCCTATCACTGTTCTCATTGGACGAAAGGCAGGGTACACCCTGTATAGGTCGCCAGTCTATCACAAGGCAGAGCAGTTAGGGGAACAGTGTCTTGCTCAAGGACACCTCGACACGCTGGTCTGCAGGACGGGGGATTGAACCTGCAACCTTCCGATCGCCAGGCGACTGCTCTACCCACTGATCCATGCCGTCCCCTATTTGCCATAATATGAAGCAAAACTATTTGATGTGAGAATTATCTGACGGAGCTATTACGTTTCACTTGTTACTGGGTTACCCTATTTAAGACAGTTTTTTTTGTCTGTCACAGAATCGAGATCCAGAATCAAGAAAAAAAACAAGCATCAGTGTTAGGTGGGATCTGCCATAGTATATTAGCTCGAATAGGTCGAATCATCTGAACCAAATCAAAACTCAATGGTTCGATCTTGTACCATTACAAATATATGCTTTTTCCGAAGTGAAATTCACATGGCTACATTCTAAGACGTCCACACATCTATCATCAACCACTTATCTGAGGTTGGGTCATTGGGCCATGGTGGAGCCTATCCTAGTGCTCATTGGGCGAAAAGCAGGAAAACACCCTGGACAGGTCACCATTCTATCTCAGGAAGGCTTGGGGGATTATGGCCAGATGACCTCCTTGATCCCCCACGGTTGGTTCAAACCCACAGCCTTTGCTTTATTAATTCCTGAAGTGTGCCTTCTACCACGGAGCTACCACAGCCACACTCACAATGTTCCCTCTGAAAAGATATCAAGTCAAAATCAATTTACAGTGCTTTTCTGTTTTTATTTTACTATTACAAAGATGTACACAAGTTAAAAAAAAGGTTAAACTGAAAATGAAGAAATGTTAATCAATGTTAATTGTTTCAAACTAGGCTAGAGTTCTGGCAAGAATTCAAGTGAAGAAGGATAAATGTTCAAGAACTCAACTGTGCCATATCTCAACAGAACAAAGCAGTAGCCAATTAATTTAAACCAGGGATTAAATTGTGGCTTTTCCTCATGTTCCCTACAAGATGATTAATTATAGATTAGAGTAGATGCTTTTTATTGCAACAGAAGATAACTTATATTTTAAATTATCCCAAACATTTTAATATTTTAACAATTCAGATGTGTCTGGTTGCACAGTCTGGGAGCACCCATTTTAAGATCAATGTAAAAGTAGTAGTACACACGTCGGGTAATGACAAGGCAGGCATCATGAGTTCAATCCCAGCATGAGTTGTCACGAAGGGCATCTAGCCTTAATTCCCCAAGTTCCATCTGAGTCTGTCCCCACTCCCACAGTGTAGCGACTAATTGTGACGGACCTTATAAAGGCAAGGGCACGCTGGCGGTCACTAAAATAAAGATTAAAAAAAAGATTGTTTGTGTCTTGACGTACAACACAAAGAAAGACTCTTGTCAAATATTGAGGAAAACATTTTTTTTCCTATGAATCCTATTTTTGGAGGGGCTATTTCTCCTGTGATTTGCATTGTATTTTAATTTGTATTGAATGTTTAGGAACAGTTGTTAAGGATTTGAAGCATCACTTTGTTTGGATGTTCTCATCACTAGCCACAATTCTTTCTTATCCTCTCTGTCCCTGCCTTAGGATATTTATTCTTCTAATACAGTCCTCTTTTTATTAAAGAAAGAAAGAAAGGAAAGGAAAGGATTCCCTTATCAGTCCTGCAAAGGGAAATTTGGATTTCTCTGCATTTTTGACCCAACCTATTGTGTAGGAGCAGTGAGCTGCCAACATATGGCGCTCGGGGAGCAGTTAGGGGTTAAGTGTCTTGCTCAAGGACACCTCGACATGCTGTATGCAGGACCGGGGATCGATCCTGTAACCTTCTGATTGCCAGACGACCGCTCTACCCACTGAGCTATGCCGCCCCATAAATGTGTCATATTACATCATGTGTAATGAATGCCATACACTGAATGAAAATACATTTGTTGGAATGAAGTCCTTGTTGTGATGACATTGTTGCATGTGAACCAGCGAGCATATTGGTGGTCGGATGGTTTTGATTTTCATTCTTACTGAATGTTGGATCATTCAGGCAGAATATTTTGAAGAGTCTACTCCCTCAGTAAAAGGGGTCATGAGGTTGAGTACATTTTAAATCAGGAATCCAGGAAAATGCCATTTCAGGCCTTATTATTTTAACACCATCACCCAAATGTTGGTTTCATACACGAAATCATGGTCAAATCAATTCTTGCAGCATCTTAGGAGTCTCTGAGAGAGATGAATAATTAAGAGAACAAAGTCTCTAAGCATGACTGTTGTACTGATTTGAGGCATTGTTCAGTTTAGGCTAGTAGTGGAGTGTGTGTCAGGAAATTATAAGCCAGGCATTGCAAGTTCGATCCCACTATGGGTGTCCGGAAGGGCATCTGGCCTTAATCCCCCATGCTCCATCTAAGTCCTTGTCCAACCACCAATGTGGGGACTAGTTGTGACATGTAAAAATTGACCTTTGTTAACTTCTGTGATGTGTTCACATCGCTATCAACCTGTTGCACATGTATGCTATCAGCCTTTGACATATAGGATAACATATTCATTTATTTGTCCCACCGGGGGAACTTTGTGGTGTTTCAACAGCAAAGTGAAAAGAAAAGACAGAGGCATAAAAGCTAGAGGCATGAAAAATAGGAGCAATATAAACAAAGGAAAATGATGCAAAATATGAACAGGATATACAGTATAAGTACTACAACATATGACATTTTCCCCAGGATAGAAACTGAATTTGAAATTTAAAAAAAAAAGAATCACATGATTTGAAAATGTTTACGGACAAAATAAAACAATTATATAAAAGCTATAATACTAACATCTGTTAAACTATCGGAAAAGCATTAAAATAAATGGTAAACAGATTACTGTATTTGACAGCCCAGTCTTATCCTAATCTACGATTGAAAGAAAGGTTATTCATCATGCACAAATCCCTACAATTCGATGGCTCAGTGGGAATAAATGGCTAATGGACTCATTTTATATAGTGCTTTTCTAGTCTGGTGGCCATTCAAAACACTCTACAACCAATGGAAATAGTCAAACTGGTCAGCAGCATTCTGGAGGCAGCGGTTAGCACTGTTGCATCACAACAAGAAGGTCCTGGTTCAAATTGTGTCTCAGGTTCTTTCTATGTTCTACCAGTGTCTGCAGGGGTTTCCTCCAGGTGTTCTGGTTTCCTCCCAGTCTCAAAGAAAAAAAAGACGTGAATTAGCTTGAAGCTATAATCTGGTGTAGTGCATCTAATGGTGATATTTATGTAAAAAACTGTATTTGATCCCTTTAGGGGAAAAAAAGAGGTACTGATTGGGTGAAAGAGTTCTGTGAATCTGCGCTCAGTTACACCTCCTCAATGATTAGATGCATCTCTTAATAAATGGAAATTGAATTACAAGAGCTGAATTTTAATTATGAGGACGGAATAAAGTTTGAATTCATTTCCAAACTAGTAAATTCACTTTCAAATTAGGCTATTCTGATTCAGTTTCTCAATGCAGTTATTCATGTCCACCAAGACAAATTTATGTCTTTCAAATCCAGTGTTCCCAATTACAAAGTTGGTTTCTAGTGATACATGAAAAACTGCTTCTCTCCAAAAGCTGTGGCACTAATGAACTCAGACATCCCCTAATGTGATGAGACTGAGGTGCTGCCACCATGGCTCACGTGCAACATTTGCAATAGTTACTGATGTGTAATGTTAAGCTACTCTATCTGTCCACCGCACCCTTACTGTATTTTTCTGATGGCTTTTTTGCTCCTCATAGCTTGTATTGTACCTTATCACAAACTGTACTTTCTTTTGTTATATTTTGTTTTTATTGTTTAGACTACTTTTCCCACAGGTTCACAAGTAGCTTACTGATAAACTGCGTGCTTTGGGAATTGATGATCATGCGGGGCATTAGGAAGGCCCTTCTGCCTTAATCCCCCACACTACATCTCAGTCTGTGTCCACCTCCTCAACATGGGGACAAATCATGGTATATAAAACAGACCTCTGTACTCTATATCTTTCCATTGCTGATATTTTATATTTATCTCTTCGTCTTTTCCATATGGACCATTTGAAGCTGACACAAGTACAATTCCATTGTGCCTGCACAATGACTATAACGATCTTTTAAATGTTTCTGTCCATGTTCTACCTACTGCAGATCCACGTTTATTGCAACTGAGACTACAAGCATTCTTGGTTAAGACACTTTATTCTGCTTTAAGATGCCTGTAATTTGATATGTAATTGCCGACTCTCTTGTAAGTGTCTGCAGTATGGACAAAAATATCCATTAAATTAATGTAAATCTAAACAAATCAAAATATAACACCAAAAATTAGAATCCCAGAAGACATGTAGTGGTTATTTACATGACCTGTATGTCAAGAATGGCTCATGTAGAAGCAGTTCTTGCATGCATTAGAATACATTGTGTTTAAATAGTTTTACTGTCTGTTAACTAACTGAAAAGTAATTACTTGCATAGTAGCATCATTTCATTCCTATAGACTAGATTGTATGGATTAAATAATTATATGTCTCAAGATCCCTCAGGTCCAGTATCATGATGATCTAGATAAAATGTGAATGGGTTCAACTGAATAAGAAGTTTATTATTTAAGCATGCATCAAGGCATTTAGTGTCATGATGACTATGCCCCTCTGTTCGGAGGACTGACGAACAGCTCATAGCCACATAAAAAGGTCTTACGTGGCTGTTAATGAGCATCAGTGTTTGGTGGCCAGTCTCTGGAGCTTATTAATTGAGCCAGCATCTCTATCCTTACATCTATTGGTTTTGCATGGCGACATTGGAAGTGATGGCTGACGAGTACTTTTCTCCTGATGGTGTGCGCTGGTGCTTGCTCCGACGGTGCTGCTAAATGAGGCCTGTGATGGACGCTGTGCCAGACAGAGGCGTCCAAGCCCATCGTCTCCCCCTCCCTCTTCCCTTCGCTCTGTGGTGCGTGCCGAGATGGCCAATCAACTGCTCACACAAAGGAAGAATTAGCATATTCTCTGGCACAAAATCACTCTCTTAATTGCAGCTGCACCAAGCCCTTGCTCTGCTCTCTCTCTCTCTCTCTCTCTCTCTCTCGCTCTCTCTCTCTCTCTCTCTCTCTCTCTCCCTCTCTCTCTCTCTCTCTGTGTGTTGTGCTCTCCTCATCACCAGTCTGTGTGAGTCTTTCTCA
>OMLC01056468.1:0-11391 GCA_900302585.1 Regalecus glesne
ACACCCACCCACCCACCCACACCCACACACACAAATGTTAAGTGGCCAAAAATAATAATAAAAAATGTCAGGGGAGTTCAGCGTTTGGGAAGCACTGTCAGTGTGGATGTTTGTGGGCTCTGACTAATGCCTTCAGATTTTTCCCTGGATCCTCTAACGTCTGTGTGTGAATATTTTATCCCCTCCGATAGTTTTCCCTGCCAGCCGTCAGATAGGCTCCAATCAGCAGCTCGGGACCCTGGAGCATGAAGCTGTGTGATTACAGCGTAAGGGGGCCAGGAGGGAGGTGGGTGGTTGATGGCGGTAGGCTGTTCACACACCAACTGTCACTCTCACCAGAGTGTCAGGTGTGTTGCCTGTAAACATACACTCCTCTCCTGGGGGAGTGGCGTTGTACCCATGTCTGACAGATCAAGGTGAGGGGTCACGTTTTAAGCGAACTTCTGGCGTTCCCCTCGGAGTGGTTGATGGTGAATCGGGGTGTTAAGGTGTCGAGGGCTGAAGTGAGTGGAGGTCAATGAGACGAGTCAGGATAATGTAATGAGTGAGACTATTCACTGTGATCTCATCCAAGGTTACCACACGGTCATAGGCATTTCTGTAGGGTCCTCTATCCATTAAAATGAAGAGGGAAAAAAAGCAGGTGATATTTAATCTTACGTCTCGGAAACTTGATCACGTAGCAGGAACAAAACTTCTTTATGTCGACTAAAAGACAAATGTATTTGTTTAGAGCTCGAGTAGATTTATCATCGATCTAGATTTATTGGTTCATTCATTAATTCAGTTCCATTAAGCTGTCAGTTGCATCATGCCAAATAGCTCATAAATGGTAAAGAATTGAGGTACTGTTACCAGTTCTCTTGTGTGAAATCCCTTTACTTACAACAATATCATAACAATCGGACTAAAGCATCCCTCGACACTTGTCTTTTTATAAGTGCCCATCACTATCCATTGCAAAAAGTCATCGCTATAAGAATTCTGCATTTGAGAGCAACGCTCTGGGGACAAGTGTCTCTGTCTGCTGTTAGTGCCAGTTTTTAGCCTCTGCACACAGTAATAATGCATGGCATAAATTTGAAGTGACAAAGTGTCATGGGGTAAAATGGCTGCCGTTCTTCTACTCTGTTGCTCTTTCTCATGGAAGACTATCACGGGCTGACCCCAGAGGACTTGGGCATAACAGTAAAGTATATCATAGATAAGCAGACAGATTACAAAGTACTCAATGAAATCATCATCATCGATACCACCTTGACCACCATAAAGATAATGCTATTAGATAAAGGCACACAACAAACACTGTACCTGTACCTGTGCTGTCATCATAGACTACAGTGACAGTCCTCCACTTGAAGAAGTGCACCAAGTCTAGGATGGCTCTGCTGAGGGAAGAGAAGTCTGGGTACAGGCTGACATAGTATGAGTCCCTGTTGTCAGACACCTGATGCTTCCACTTGGTCTGGATATGGGGCACTCCCAGTGCATTGCAGATAGATTGGACTGCATTGGCAGATGAGCTGTGTGAGGGCCCAAAGATGGCTGCCACTCCTAATGAGAGTTGGTCACAAGCTGGTAGGACAGATAGAGAGAGAAGTCGGTGAGTAAAATGTTTCGGCTAATGGTGGTAATTCTCCTTGTATCCGTGACAATAACCGCTTTGTCTCAAAAGGCCTCGGCATCAAGAAGCATCCGATTAATCGCCAAACTATCTAATAATGTTGGAGCAGCTGCATATTGTAACAAGTGCAAACTTGGAGTTATTTACAAATATGTATTAACATTTATTCCAAGTGTATCCTGCGTTTTAACCCAGGGTTCAGTTTATATTGTTTAGAATGTGTCTATTGACACAATTATCTCGGAAAAAAAAGTATATTAATTTGACTACCAGACATGAGACATTTGTGTGTTGTAAGCATTCTGTTGAAAAGAAGGAAACTAGATTGCCATATTTCTTGACTCACCTTTCCTGGAGGCCTCAAAGCTGTCGAAGATGTTTATTCTCTGGATGTCGTAGGTAAGTGTGGTGTTGGGGAGCAATGTGCGGTTCCTGTTGATTGTGTTCAAGGCAAATTTAAAGGCTAGTTCCTCTGCTCCGGAGGGGCCACTCTCAATGGACTCAAATATGCCTCCTGAGGATTAAAAGGGAAACAATACAACTATAAAAAACATGAGATATCTAAAGTGACTTCTTTGTACCTACCCATAAAATAGATCCCTCAATATATTCATGACATTAAAACACGAGCTGAATGGTCAATATGACGGAGGGAATTACACCGTTTAAAACATCTCAAGATTTGTACTCTCAGCATACTTCCACGACCACACCACATATTAGATAACCATGCTGTACACAGGCATGAAACAGATTCACCATGTGGGTTGGCTGTGCGGAGCTCAGCTGATTTGCATTCTTTACTCGTTGTGTGTAATTATAGGCAATTAGTTGGGCAGTGAGGTGAGTTCAGGGGTCACCGGCTTTCTTTAACGCCCTCGCTCAGCCTCAACAGAAGGGCTCACTCTTTCTTTATGTTCCACCGATTTGAATGACATGTAAATGAAAGAAAAGCATGAAAATGTGATAATGGGTGAGTGTTTAAGAGAAGGGATATCCAGGTAAACAGAATATGAAAATAAGAGAAACTGAGAGAGAGGCAAAGAGAGACAGGGAGAGCAAAATATGGGCCAGCAAGGGAAGCAGGCCCTCTCATTTCCATACAGCAAGTTCAATATTAAGATGATATCAATCCAGATAATAGCGAAATACATTTTTTCTGGGCAATTAGCTACTCTAATCAATAAAATATGATCTCTCTCAATTCTTTTTGTTCATTTGTTTGATTTTTTACAGGAGAGCATCCTTGAGCAACATAGTGTCCCTGCGAGGGAGTCCATGATGCATTTCAGCAATGTGAGAATCATGCCTCACAAATCTCATTAAATCACAAAATAAAAATGTAAATGACTTATTAAAAATGCAAATAATTGCAGCTCCTCTACCACACAGTGGAGACATTCTAATATAGTTAACAGTCCATCCATCTATGGTCTTCTCAGTTGTACACTGAGCCCCCTTATAAAAATGTTGGTTATCACTTCATTATTTAGAAATCTGTATGTACAACGGAAAATAGTAGCCCAAATACTCTATCTATGTAGTTCCTAATTCTAATTGAAGATAAAAAGGCCCTCTTTAGACCTGACACTAACAGGCGGAAAACTCGTATACACTCTGTCAACATAGGACCATGATTTAGTTGAATTAAAATGATTTTTGTAATCCTTTGCACAGCCAAAATCCTCTTATCTGATCATGGTGGAGAAATACTGCACCGTCATTTTGTATGTGCTTCTTCTTGAATGTATCTCTATGTACAAAGAACATGAGCCAAAACATTATGACCACTCACAGAGGAACCAAATAACATTAGTCATATCTCCAAACAAATTCACATGTCTAGGGTAGATTAAATGGGAAGCAAATAACCAGTTTTCATAGCCATACAGGTTAGATGCAGCAGAAATGAGGAGTGATCTGCACAATTTTGACACGGTCCAAATTGTTGTTGCCAGACTACAGGGTCAAAGCATCTTAGAAACAGGAAGGCTTATGCGGTGCTCCCCGACGGCAGCGTGGAGTACCGACAGTGGTCTGAGGAGGAACAAATCAGGGACAGTATGTTGGCTGTCCAAAAATCCTCAATGTATGAGGGAAACATAGGCTATCCCATCTGGTCTGAACCTATAGGTCTACTGTGGCACAGGTCACAGAACATTTTGATGATCGTTGTGGGACAAATGTGCCACAACACACAGTGTGTAGCTCTCTGCACCCTGTGGGGTTGCATAGCCACAGGCCCGTCAGTGTCTGTGGCTGACAATGGGGCGTCAGAGCTAGACCTTGCAGAATTGGAAGGTCACCTGGTCCAACGAGTCTCATTTTCTTTTAGATCACGTAGTTGATCATATGTGTGTGCCATTTACCTGGTGAAGTGATGGCCCCGAGATGCCCTGTGGGAAGACAATAAGCCAGTGGAGATTATGTGATGCTTTGGTCAATATTCTGCTGGGAAACCCTGGGTGCAACCATTTATGTGGATATCAATTCAACACGTGCCACCTACCTAAACATCATTGCGGACCAGGTACATAACTTCATGGCAATGGAACTAACTCATGCTAGTGGTCTCTTTATAAGGGCAGCATAGCTCAGTGGGTAGAGCGGTCGTCTGGCAATCAGAAGGTTGCAGGATCGATCCCCGGTCCTGCATACAGCATGTCGAGGTGTCCTTGAGCAAGACACTTAACCCCTAACTGCTCCCCGAGCGCCATATGTTGGCAGCTCACTGCTCCTGTACAATAGGTTGAGTCAAAAATGCAGAGAAATCCACATTTCCCCTTGCGGGACTGATAAGTGAATCATTCAAGTCTTAATGATGCTGGGAGGAAACCAGAGCACCCTGAAGAAACCCACACAGACACAGGGAGAACATGCAAACTCTACACAGAAAGGACCTGGGACCGGATTCGAACCCGGGACCTTATTGCTGTGAGGCAACAGTGTAAACCGATGTGCCACCATGCCACCAAAAGCTAAGAAGCCCCCTACCCCACATGGTTCCTATCAGTTTAAAATAAATTTAATCGTAAAAGTACTACAAAGAATTTTGTAGAATTCCACAGAATTTGGAAGCTAGAATGAAGACCATAATAATCCATGGCTCTTAATTACACCATTTAAACATATCTCTTCAGAAATAATCAGCAAATACTGCCACTGTGCTGTAATGTCATCATGCATTTGATAAATTAACTTTGAATTGAGTTGATTAAGTGCTGCCTTCAAACTGAACCTTCCCTGTTGAGACAGAAATATTGGTTATCGACAGAGCAATACACCTTAGTTCCAGCTATGGCTGTAAATCACTAGCCGGCAACATTCAACTCATTCCAAACCCTCAGAAAATACATTAAATGTTTCATAATCCACATCTGACAGTATAAATAACAGAGAAGAAGGATCCCTTCTTTCAGTTTGGGAAGAGTGAATACCCGACAAGTGCCCATTTCCAAATAGAAAAGCAGCTTCTGATGCAATGTTACCTCAAGTCAAGTCAATTCTATTAATATGTACGATATTACACAAATATATTGTGGAACTGCTGGAACAGAGGTTACATCTCCTATTCAGACATCATCAACTGAAGTAGTGAGAAGCATGTGAATGTTCACAAGTCCTCATTCATCAGTGGTTAGTGTGTACATACACATGTGCTCTTACCACCGAGGTGTTTTTTTTAGCCCTGAAGATGGTCTCAGAGACCAGTGTAGAACTTGAGTCTAGACACCACCTGCGCAGCACTGACGTATTTGCAAATCCGGGTGGCTGCTTGTTGCAAGAGGTAGACAATAGATGTTAGGGGGAATGAATTACACGCAGCCATCAGGATTTGCTTCTGATAGTCAGCTAAAAACTCGATGGGTGTGCGAGAACAAATTCAAATGTATGCACAACTGATGAATGAGGCCCGTTGTCTTTGCTCGGCTTCCCTCCTAGCCCATAAAACGTCAATGAGGCAATTTGCGGTTTTTAAACACAACCATCACTGGCATTTACTTTGTGAGAGGTGCACTTAAGATTTGATGTGCATCCCAAGTCTGATTTACAGTGGTCAGGCAAGTCATTTAATTGCGAGAGGGAATACGTGCCTTCTCACACAATGTGCAATCTTTTTTAGGTCTCTCCTTGCAAATGATCAATGGGACAGAAGAGAGCAGAATAGCTTGGGGAAAATACTAATGGATTTGAAAGTATATCTCTTTGCCAAGTGTCACCGGCTTGGCCAAGTTTGGTAGCAGTGACGCTGAACCACAGATCTGCTGAGTTGTGATATCTGTTCTGTGATCCGTTATCAGTGTGCTGCTGGGTTTAACACTATCACAGAGATATCAGTGACCACTTATTGCAGAGTCGTGGTAGGGTCAGGTAGAGAATATCCTCCTTGTACCAGCAGTAAATTCACTTCAACAGTAGAGAGAATGAGAGCAGCACAGATTTATGACTGCTTGTCTCTTTTAGCCCCATTGGTTAAAAAAAGTTTGCCTAAGTCGCTTCTGCCAGTCAAAGACAATATCCAAAATAACCGCCAATCACATGCAGGGGATGGATACCATTTCATCACCAGAACAATGATGGACTTCAATTGCTGCAAAATTAACTAAATCAACCTTATGTATCTTAAACTTAAAAATAATCAATATTTTTCCATCATGTTCTGAGTAACTGCTATAAATCAGAACTTTATTGTAGTCTTTTGACTGTTGTGTGATTGACTAAATGGGTTGACCTTCACAGGACTGATATTTGTCATTGCACTGGGAATGCTGGCATTACAGACAGGTTCCACAAGGACACATCTGTGGATATCCTAGAATAAAGACACAGCAAAATAATAATAATAACAAATTAAAAACTAGCATACCAACTAAAATGAGTAAACCCATTCTGAAGACTGACACCAGGTTCAAATATAACAAAACTAAATGGAGGGGGAAATACAGCAAGTCAGTTCAATAAAGTCACTGCCCAAAAGAAAAAATAACATTCAATTCCGTTTGAGTGACAACTCAACTCCAAGCTCTGGAGATGAATGAATTAGCTTGTACGTATAGACTGCTCCCGCAGAGGCATTGCGTTTCTCAACACCAACACATATAACACCACACAGTGTGCAGACGCAGATCCAAACAGGTGGCAGGTGAGATGGGGGGGTTAGCGTGCAGCCAGCAAGCAAGTGCTAGAGTCGCAGCAGCACAGGCATCAATATGCAGCACAGAGCAGCAGCCTCTCTGATGAGGCAGCCTGCCCTTTAGCAACAACAGCTGTGGCTCTGCAGGGTGAGGCTGAGGCACACCAGTTCAACTGTCAGTAATAAAACTGGACTGAACTCTCTCTGCTCATAAACAGTCCCATCCCGTAGTAACAGCAGTGCTGACCAATCGTAAACCTTCTTTAAAAATTATCTCATTAGCGCAAGCATTAAAGATGTCACTCACTCAATTACGGGTTGGAATCCAACCATGGATTTTGAAAGGAGGCGAGGAAAAGCATCAACTCATTTGATCGGTGTGACACTGATATGGACCGAGTGTCCACAAAGGAGGGGGGGCAGCATCTCACTCTGCATAATGACATGCAAGTCTCCGGTGGACACCCCAACAGAAAAGATGCCCGTCACAATACCCCTGATCAGTGGCTCTGGTTAACATCTTTCTCCACATCTTTACGTTTAAACGTTAGTAATGATTAGAAAATGTAGAAGCAAAGTATATTTTCTTGCTCTGTCCAACTTGTATTTTCATCAACTTATTTTTGCACTGAGCTTGGCAGTCAGCATGGCTGGTGTTCACTTCAGGAATGTCTGGCCTCCACAAACCTTACTTATGCAGTAACATCACTGTGGTTGGTCACAAACATCCATGGCCGTTTTTCACATGGGAAGTGTTAAATAGGGGCAGACTCATGCATCATGTCATGAATCAACATTGGAATCATCATCTTCAAAGCCATGCAGCAATGAACTAGTCGTCAACTTTGGAAATAGAAATTTGTAGGTGCCTGCATGCAGCCTGAACCGAGTTCTGCATAGAACAAATGGCATCCTCTTGATGTTGTCGGTTGAATCATTTGCTCAAGATGAAAAATAAATATGAATGATAATAATTCCTGCTGTCTCCAGCGAAGCATGTTTTATTTTCCTCAAATCACTACTTCTCATTAACCGGACATGCATGTGTACTTCCTCCAAATTACTCATTTTGCTCAGTGTGGATGGAAAATGAATTCAGAAGATTCTAGATTGTCTCACAGGGCAGTCTGTGAACACAATACAACAGGTTGAGGATTGCTGTGTTCATCAAACCGTCTTGCTTTGATGTCATCACCAGATGACTTCTTCCTGCAAAGAAATCCTAGGCTTCAGTCTTTTTAGCACATGGCCCAGTCCACCATGTCTTGGGGCAATCCATACTCTTCCTTTCAAGATATCATCAAAAGCAGAAATGTTTTCGTGCTGCACTCAACATGGCAGAAGACATGACATTACCGAAACAGAGTAACACTTGTTAAGCAACTCCACACCGAGACAGCAAAGTTTGACAGGATCTCAGGCCTGACCCTTCCATTCTGAAACATGACCTCCATTTCCCTAGTTTACTTCTGCGAGTGAGATACATTACATGGATTCAGGTTGAAGTGGCAAAAAACTAGCTCCGGCTAGTTTTGTTTCTGTGTAATTAGAAACCATGGATGGTGCTTTGAAGTTGCTAGATGGACATAAACACGCGCACGCGCACGCACACACACACACACACACACGTAGGAAACTGACAAGCCAAAGGCAGTGGGTTCAAACCCACTGTAGGGTGTCAGGAAGAGCATCTGGCCATAATCCCCGAAGCTCCATCTAAAGCTCTGTCTGCCCCCACACCATGGGGCCTTATGGTGACACCAAAAGATATACGTATATATGAACGTCTTCAAGAAAACCACCAATGAGGGGAGACTGCAAAACAAATTAGGTAATAGAAGTGAGAGCACTCAACAAATCCTCTATGAATATAATCCAGGGGTTCAAGTCAACCAAACCAACTACAGTTTCATATGCCATCACAGAAGATGGAATGGTCATCCCTGAAACAATGGGGGGACATGAGTATATCTGTCGCCATCTCGACGATGCATCCAGGTCATTATATATATATATAAAACATCAGGATTCAGACGACATCTTGATGTTACCTGAATAACTGTGACTGCAACTTTTCCCCAGTCCTCTGTGAAAAGCACACATTGAACTGCTAATTTAAAATGTTAATTTGCATATGAAGCCATCGCTGGTTTTAGTCACTATGCAACTGTATTATTTATACAGGTGGGAATGCCTGCAGCCAGCTTAGACTGTGGATGTCACCTGTACGAGTGATGTAACGTTTCTCTCATAAAACTTGTTTCCAGATAAGTGTAAAGATATCAGCTCCATTTCCTTTCTCCTAGCCTCAAACTGCCATGCACATCCCTGTCTTGTGGTTGTCCAAGTATTGACCTTGGATCTTTTGAGTTGTCTCAGAGCTGAATTTGAGAAGGCAATGTATCTCCACCAGCTCTCTAGTCGAGTTGAGTCGAGTTAATTTGCGTAGCCCTAAATCATGGTTTCACCGTTACAGGCTCAAACTGATCTCTGGGTCACCTGGTACTCTGACTCCTCCAAGGTAACCAATAGCAAATCACCAAAAAAAAAATCCCCAAGTAGATATTGATAGATCTCACCATCAGATGCTTCTTGGGTAGTATCAGCTAGTGTGGGTGACAGAAGGTGCACAATGCAGGATATCAGATAGTGAACTTAAAGCAGGGGATAAGACAATATCTGGCAAAGTGTTGATATTATCTTGTGCATTGATGTAACAATAGAGCATATTGCTCACTGGGAAAACAAGACAGTTGGGGAACCAAATCCTCCAATTAACTCAGAGATCATGATGTCATGATAGTAGCCTGCATATAATCAAATGGGCTTGGAAAGAGTAGAAAAGTTTTGGTGTTTTATTTCTTCCTCCCCTCTGTATGTAATGAAGTTGTGTGGTATGGTCATATTTCGCTTAGCAGCGGTGGTGTCAACAGATGTTGGTTATTATGGGGTCATGCCAGCTCTTTTATTTCCTCTAGCTTTGTGTACTACTTAGTGGTCTGTGCTACACAAATCCCCTAATAAGTAGCACAGGAGGCTTTTCTGTTCCCCAGTAGAGATTTACTTACTTAGTCATTTGGAAAATTAAGTAAGAAATAGAGCTTGTTTATATTGCTTGTGAAGCTGAAGACTTTGGGTGAAGGGGATTTCCATGTTGCAGATAAAGGTTACTTTTGAGACAAGGTGTAACATTATGCCAAACAGAGCTCTACACATGATGGGCTTCATAAAGTGAAGTGTTATCCATCATTAATGGAAACCCAGCTGCTCTGGCAGCTGGTGATGAATAAAGTTAATAATAATGGACATCGTGTTATTCAACTGATCTCTTAAAAACCAGTGGTTGTGATCTGTGTTCTCCATGAGGATGCAGCAAAAAGAAAAAAGGGTTTGATTCACAGGGCCTTGACAATCCTGAAGTACACAATCTGATGACGCATGCTTGTCCATCACATTAGGAGAGGACAAAGGACACGGGTGCACAAGGCATTGACAGTTTTACTGCTTTGAGTATAGCCTATTTCATGCTGACACCCATGATATGGACATTACAACACTGCAGTAACAGCTGAGGGGGACGGTGGGAGGGACAAATGGTAGACTAGTAATAGGCTTCAATGGTTGAATCTCTTATTAATGAATCTCTAATTAACGAACATGGCAACTTTCATATCAAACTGATCTCGGGCTTTGGTTGTGATGCAGCTGGGCTTTTTAGAAGTTTGGGTTTACCTGCAGCCATCTGAGACTGATGAGGTCAGTTATATGAGTGAGGAAATGTTTCTCCCACTAAGTGTTGTGTCCAAATGAGCTGGGCCAACTTGCTGAGATCTAGAGCACCTTGGTTGAGTTCTTTCTTGCCAGTATTTGGGAGATCCTTTCGTTCTAATTGTGACTACCACGGCAGCTAGAGGTTGGGTATCAGATAGTGTGCGAGTCATGTGACACTTTTCTTTAACGTTGTCAGAAAGATGTAGATGGAACCAACGGTTTCTACTGAATAGCGCAATAGGCCAGAGTGCCCCAGAATCAAACCATGCACATCAAAATTGCAGCTGTTCACCATCATCACCGCTGATCACTTAAATTAGGCTGATACTTAACATGAATAAGTTTCTTTGTTTTGTCACATGAAAAACAGATGCTGCATTCCACATTGTCCAGTTAAGCGATTGAAGTGTTCAAGTGAAAAAGATGATGGTACCTATAGCTGTGAGCCTTGCAAATTGATGAGGTCGAGGCTTTGGCACAGGTGAGTGGGCTGCTTAGTGGGAAGGCAGATGACACAGCAGAAGCCAGTCTGCCTCTCACGGGCTGATTGCATTATCCAGTCTGCCCACCCACTCGCAGCAGACAGCGCAAGAACATGCGAGGCAGATGGGACCAAAATCCGACTCATTTAAACAGGTCTTTGAGTTGCCAGTTGGCGTCTAGCCTGTGAACTGAAGCAGAAAATAACACCGTCTAAATAATGAAATAAGCCCTCATTTAATGAAAGATTCAGGCTCCGCGTCCCTTTCCCACATTAAAATAAATTGAAGTCCTTGGATGAGGGTGACGTTATTAGGATGGAGGTTCCCAAATATTGAATGATGTTTCATGGTGTAAATCTCTCTCTCTCTCTCTCTCTCTC
>OMLC01056469.1:3384-14412 GCA_900302585.1 Regalecus glesne
GGTTCATAAAAAATAAATCACAACTCCATAAAGACATCATATGGCACAAATGAAAGTAAAAGCTCTCCCATGACAGTCAACTCAAACAGGCCCAGCATCCACAGTTTCTTCCTATGGCTCTCCTGCTAGTGAGAAGTTGGATGTTGTGAAAATGATTTGCTTCAGTGTGAGCACGGAGACATGAGGCCCCATCTATATGATCTATGTCAGCACTATAAGTCAAACAAATAGCTGGGTGACTGCCTCACAGACCAGAAACAAGCCCCGTGATCCAGCACCTGCAGGCGATGGGACACGTCGGATACCTAGCCCAATGGGCTGTTGTTCGATTTGCTTCAACAGTGAAAAATGGGTCCCCGTCCCCATGCAGAATCTACAGCGGTGGCACTCACTCGATGTGATGGACGTTTTCGCCTCGTCTCTGCCACACGTAGGTCATGTTTGGTGGGTCAGCCTCCGCCTGGCATCGCAGAAGGGCATTCTGGGAGATGTTGAGGGAGGTGCTTTTAGGGGGGAGGAGGATGACTGGGGGACCTGGTGAGATGTGAATTACAAAACACATCGTCCATGTTCACACATAGATACGCCTTTTCGCTCAGGGGAGGGGCCTGCACTTCAGGAGCTCGGAGTCGAGGCTGCAGGTTCAAAACCACCACAGGGCACCAGTCAGAGCATGTGACCTCAATCCCCGAGCCTCATCTACGTCCATGTCCAGCCCAACGACGTGGGGACTAATCACGCCATGTAAAGCGGCCCTCTCAACGTCGCTGTTTCCACGTGAAGCGTATGCCGCGGTGGTCAGTGAGTGGTCTAAAGCTCTTTCCCGGGAAATCGTCCATATGCAGCTTATGTGTCATTCTCCCTGTTGGCATGTGGTGTGTTCTTTATCGTCACTGTGGAGTCTGGAGCTGTGGAACGTCAGTGGTAGAGCATGGAACAGATGAGCCAGCGGCTGTTGGTTTGAACCCACCGTGGGTATTGGATAGGCCATCTGGCCTTAATCCCCCGAGCTCCATCTAAATCCATGTCCACCCCCACAACATGGGGACTGATCATGACGTACGAAAACACACCTCTCGGTGTCTATGAAGCTGTTTTTCGGCTCAGCGGGGCTGGACGAGGCCCTCGTCCCATAGGGACAGGTAACCGCACAATCAGTTCAGTAGTCATCAGCAGTCCAGTCTGGTGATGTTTAAATACAAACGCCTGACGGATATGCGTGAATGACATTTAAACCGTTATGTAAGGCTTTAGAAACGACTTCAGCCAGATCAGCTACCGGGCTATCATAATCCATCCAGTGATGACACTGCCAAAAAACTGCAGCCAAAGTGCAAATGACATCATGGAGATATAAACATATTTCACCTAAAATACACCGCTCGGCACCGCGCATGCTGTGAAATGGAGATTCAAAGGGAGCGCGCTGGTATTAGGAGATGAGGGGAAATGCACTGCTATCGCTCACGTAAGTCACATTTGACTTAAGAAGATGAACACGTCCTATCGAAAGGCGACCATTGTGACAGAATATTCGGAGAACCCCAGTCTGTAGAGGGGGGCATAGCTCAGTGGGTAGAGTGGTCGTATGGCAATAGGAAGGTTACAGGTTCGATCCCTGGTCCTGCAGGAAGCATGTCGAGGTGTCCTTGAGTAAGACACTAAACCCCTAACGGCTCCCTGGGCACCACATGGTTGCGGCTCACTGCTCCTATACTATGGGATGGGTTCAAACGTGGAGAAATCCACATTTCCCCTTGTGGGACTGATAAGAGAATTTTTATTTTATCTTTATTCTTATTGCGTGGGGGACTGCTTTTACTACTGCGAGTAGTCCACACATTGTGGGGGTCAAGGTCATTGGGGGGGTTAAGGCTGGATACCCTTTTTGACACCCTGCGGTGGAATCAAACCCGCAACACCTGACTTTGAATGGCATGCTCTACCTTTGAACTACTGTGGCCCCCACCACAAAGCATCATTTCCTCTTGGTAGAATCCAAGAGCACACACTCACACACACACACACACACACTCACTCACACACACACACACACACACACACACGCGCGCGCGCAATCTCACACAGAAATTAAGTCTTTCCCCCTGCAATGAACGATCTGCTCCTCAACGATCAATGAAGCTAATCTTATCTTCTCCACAATATGGGAACGGCTATATGGCGGAGAGCCACTTGAGGTTTTCACTACTGTTCTCTCACATGACGCAAGATGGAGAAACAGACATGTAAATGGTGGCTGCCCGGCAAATAGACATGTGAGCAATTGAAGTTAAAGTCAAAATGTTGGTAAGACACGCAAGGGCTGACCTTTGATCTTGAGTTTCATCATGTGAGTCACATTTCCCTCTGTGTTGGAGGCATGGCACGTATAAAGTCCCCCCGACTGCAGAGTAACTGCCGGCAGAGTTATCGTTCCATTCCTCACCTGACATGGATGGATGGATGGAAGGAGGGATGGATGGATGGATGGATAGATAGAAAAAAAGTTTGCTTTTTGAGCTTTTAATTCCCTCATCCATACATATTTGTGCATATTTATGTGACATTACAGTTACCTGTGCATCTTTTCCCTGAATCACACGCCCGTCTTTTAACCAGGTTAAGGTTGGAGTTGGGTTGCCATTTGCAGTGCAGGTGAAAGAGACTCGCCGCCCCACCAGGGCCTCCAGCACACCAGGAGGAGTGGTCGTAAAAGTTGGTGGTGCTAAAAAAACACAATACACAAAGAAAGTAAATGAAGCATTGAGCCAAGAGAAAAAATAAGCTGACACACAGATTGATGGTGAAGCTCCACTCAGTATATCAATTTCAAGGATGTTTGAAGAGATTATTGAAGGGCGTAATTTTATGAAATAAATCGATTGTGCCACCTCAGGCATAACACAGCCAAACACTATCTACAGGCCCCACTTTCTGTACAAAGACAAAAAAAAACCAAACTCATTTACTGTTTCAATGTCAGATGTTTTATGTATTGCTGAGGACTGTTTAGACTCATACGTTATCCAGCCAGTCAATAACTTTGAGAGCAAACTGAACACATCAGATCCGAGGAATGAGCATAACTTATGGAGCTGATGCCTTGCAGAAATAGAAAGAGGTACAGACGCGGAATCGACCAAATCGACCTTCGTCCGTTTGGTGTTTTTCACTTGAAAAAAGGTTTTCAGTTATTGTTCTGCTGAATGGATGTCATGACCCTTGAATAGTTTTTGTTGTAGGTAATTTATAGAATAGCAATAATATTAATAATAATAATCTCCTTTAAAGGGACAGAGCATATTAATGACCATTTAGAATGTAAACCCATCAGATTTAACCACCAGAGTGATTTTCCTCTGTTGTTCCAAGCAGTTAGGGGTTCAGCGTCTGGCTCAAGGACACTTCAACATGCTTTGTGAAGGAACTGGGTGTGACCGGTGGCTGCCATCATGATTAAATGCATTGTGTTGAAAGATGAGACCCGGGACAAGATATGCTTACGTGATGGTTTGCATTTTTCCCTCTCCAACCCGATCAGCAAAATCCAGCGCACAAAACTACATCCAATATATTAAAACACTGAAAAATAACATTTTACCTGACAAGTTAAAAATACAAAGGCCCTCAAGTCAATTGTCGCTAAAGACACTTGGGCTCATCTCCAATGCAATCAGTAAAACGGCAGAGGAGAAGGCAGAGAGCGCAGATCAACTGCTCCCCTCATCTAATCTGGAGGCATAACGTGTCAAGTCTGAACTCTTTAACTATATTTCATGTAATCACGATACAACACTTTAACAACATAATTTATTCTTTTACAGGGGCTTAGAAGCATCAATCTCCAACTATTAGTTGACCACCCTACTCCCTGAGCCATGTCGCATATACATGACGGTTTTTTTGTTCATTTATGAAAAAATATTTTATTTATGGTTGCACATTTTTTGTACAACACCGCTCGACTATGTCAAACACAGATGGATATTTTAACATTCTCCAACTGCATCAAGCCAAGTCTGTGTCACTCGCCTGTGCCTGGATGAAAATCAATCTTCAGCATTTAAGACCCAAGACTGTACCACTAATTGCTTGAAACAACAGATGAAATCTAAGACGGTGGCTAAAGCCGCGGTATTTACATCCTCTGCTTATGCTCAAGCAGCCCGACAGGGTAACATATACCATATTTCATCTCTTCCACAGAGCCTCTTTGTAAGTTGCTGCTTTGATCTCCAGCAGGAGATGATACTTTTTGTGTGCAAAGGTTAAAACAGACTGGAGCAAAGTTTGAAATCAGACTTTGACAGCTGTGAACTTCAGAAATCTTCAAAGTGCAAAAACAACCGATGTATATTTAATATTTTACCAATTATATTTGGATACTCCACCATCCAACATCGGATAAGCAGTTGACGATGGCAAGATGGACATTTGGATATATTATTTAAACACATCTATACCTAATAACCAGTGAGCTCAACTCCTCTCTGATCCTTTCAGAAGTTCAGGTGAGGGAAGTGACATGAAAAGACGTCTGAAAGTTTCATAAAGTGTCTTTAAAGGGTTTTGAAGTACTTTGAGTTTTAAATGATTCAAGTAAAAAATGCATTGCACTTTGTAGAAAACAAAAGACAAATAGGAAAGCAAAACAACAAATGCATGAACGCCCACACACACACACTCCGAGACATGTAGTTGCACAGAGACGCCACCGAGCGAGCCCTCACCGGTTACTGACAGTCGGGTCCAGGAGCCGTTGTGCAGCTCATCAGTGGGTTTCTCAAGTAGGAGGACACGACACTCGTATAAGCCCTGGTCTTCCAGCACCAGGCCTTTCACCTGTAGGGCAGTGTTACGCACCAGAGACGCACGTCCTGCACGCACGCACACAGACACACACACACACACAGACAGGTTAGACTGAATGGAGGAGAGGACATGTCCAGAGATATGAACATCAGAATCAGAATCACTATATTGTCCATGTGGGTTTTCACCACATGCAGTGTGACTCTAGTTTCATGGCCCTCACAGGTCCTTCACATAGAATGACAACACACTAATCTCCAGATACACACAGGGACTGACTGTACAGGTGAAAATCAGAGGCCCTAAAGCACAATGGAGCAGAGAATGTCTGCAGACATGACTGTGTGTCAAAGTCTGTCCCTGTCCTATCTTGTGGCTGATCCACACAGTGATGGAGGAGCAGAGGACAGACTGGACCTTCATCCTCTGCTGGGCCTTTATGATGACTGGGTCTGTGTTGGGGGTCCACCTTAAATCCTGGGAGAATGTGGAGCCCAGAGAGCTGTAGGGTTTTACCATAGACACCCTGCTGTTGAGGATGGTGGGGTGCAGTGTTGGGATGCTCCTCCTGCAGTCCACTGTCATCTCTAACGTTTTAAGTGTGTTCAGCTCCAGGTTGTTGAGGCCACACCAGAGGGTAGCTGTTCAACCGGCTGTCTATATGCAGACTCATCACCATCCCGGATAAGGCTAACGATGGTTGTGTCATCTGCAAACTCCAGGGGTTTAAGAGACGGCCTCCTGAGGGCCATGAGCAGTACACTAGAGTGGAAGCTGGTGTCTGTATAGTGCAGCCCCTATTTGTGAATGTACCACCTTCTAGGTGTAAAACTGGACATTCCTGAAAAAGTGCATCAACAATAAATCACTCCCAGACAAGAGCACAAACACTCCCCTTCATAAATACCCAGAAACACATGTGCACAATGGATTCAGCAAAAAAACATGTACGCGTGCACATGCACGTGTTTGCCCACACACTGAGCTAGACTGTGAAACGTGATCTTCTGGTTGCCAAGTGACAGTTCCCTTTGGGCTGCGGTGTCACCTCAACCCTTTTCTTTCTGCCGGTCATCTCTCTCTAGCTTCAGCATTGTCCGTCTCTTTTGTTCCTTCGTAGTTTTCTTTTTTTTTCCTTCATACAACGATTACGCCGATGCTTTTCAGAGAAACTATTTCCAATTACATCAGCGAGCAGCTTGGAACAGAGGAACTTTTCCAAATGAAACCAGAATTCAAGCGCATTAGAACCCTGTATCTCATTATTCTCACAAAGAGTCTTCTTCTCATCGAAGAAAACATGCCATTTAATTCAATAAAAAATGCTTTCTGCAGCCAGTGTATTTATTAACTCCGGCTCTGATTTATTGCAGCATTGGAAGACCAGGACAGTTTTGACAGTCCCAGAGAAGCAGGAAGCTGGATCGGGGGTAGGTTGCCAGCGATAACATCACCTGTTTACTTTTCTGTGCCGCCGAAAGGGATTAAATCCCAAGAGGGGCTGGAGGTAATGAAAGAATACAACGGCCTACACACAGTGGATTGGTGCATTTTAAACCGCCCTTTAACCCCTGGCAGTTCCCACCCCTGTTTACTGACTCTGTGCGATACGGGTTAACATTACAACTTAGAGTGACGCTTTCGCTGATACATGGGAAGCTGTGGGAACCTGACTGGGAGCTGCCAGGAAAAGGGAGGGGTGAGGGAGGAGCCAGACAATGACCTAATTTCCCCACCGTTGTGGTTTGAAAAATGCCTGCAGGCAAACACAACAGATTTGAATTGAACGTAAATGGAGTGTGAGGAGGGAAGGAGACATGGGCAAAGATGTAGTGAAACAAGTCATTATGTCATTCTATGTTAGCAGTCATAGTGAACATCTTACCCAACTACAGGAATGTACACTGGGTTCGTTCAAGCGTGTGGCTATGAGTAAGGAAGGCTTTAAGAACTGCTGAGTGTGCCCACACAACAAGGCCGTAAGTTAGGAGAGCTTAGCACTGCTGCTGTAAATACAATCACAAGATTAGCCCTACCCTGTCAACAGTGGTCCCTTTTTACGAGTCACCATTAGTCTCCACATTATGGGGGTGGATATGGTCTTAGATGGGGTTTGGGAGATTAAGATGGCATACCCTTCCTGACATACCTCGCGGTGGGTTTGAACCTGCAACATCTAGCTTGTGTTTCTGAAGTGCACGCTCTGCCACTGAGTTCTGCAGCCCCAAGGCCTCTCCCCTTTCAGCAACACTCTGAAAGCTGGCCACCACTAAAGTTCCCTTCCTCTGAGATTCACTCTAATCAGCAATGGGTTGCCACCCAATCCAGGAAAATCCCTCCCAGATAGGGAAATAGGATGGGAATGGAAACAGCCATCAAAGCTTTTCTACACAGCGGAGACAGACCCACCCAGGAACAATCAAGTGGATTTATCCAGCTTTACTGGATTAATTCAAAGTATTCAATATATTCTTATACTGTGAGCAAGCGTGCTACGGTGTAGACAAGCCCTTATTATCGGTCACCACCGACAACAAGTCTGAAGGAAAGAACTGCCCCCTGTTCCCCTTCTGCCTCATGCTCTCTACCTTTTGTACACACCATTAAAAAGCTGAAGAGCAGCTCATGTGGACAAAACATCCAGACTCACATTTACATCTATTCAAGGATGCACAGAAACACACACACACACATATATAAATCTACAAACAGGAAAATGTTAAAACACACACACACACACACACACACATTGATTTCATTCATTGCATTCTCCGGCACTCTGCAGGACGGTGAACCGTGCTACAAAGGAACATTGATGCAAATGGGCTTTTCAAACATGAGGAATTCAACCAACTGCCATTTTAATACAATTGCTTGGAAAATACCGGACGCCAAAAAAAAAAAATAAAAAAAAAAATGATTCCCTTATCAGTCCCACAATGGGAAATTTGGATTTCTCTGCATTTTTGACCCAACCTATTGTATAGGAGCAGTGAGGTGCCAACATATGGCGCTCGGGGAGCAGTTAGGGGTTGAGTGTCTTGCTCAAGCACACCTTGACATGCTGTATGCAGGACCGGGGATCGATCCTGCAACCTTCTGATTGCCAGGCGACCGCTCTACCCGCTGAGCTATGCCACCCACAGAAGTTTATTGGGAAACTTTTCGTCACTCACCAGGTGACTTCTTCAGTGGAGGAGGTAGGGTGGGCATCTAGAAATCTCAGCTTGGTGGTTCAATCCCTGGCCCCAGCAAAAAACATGTCAAAGTGTCTATGAATAACACACTGAACCCCTAACTGCTCAAACACTGTACTGCAATGACAGCCTGTCCAGGGTGACTGCTGAGATAGGCCTCAGCATGGCCCCGTGACCCGACTTCGGATAAGCTGTTGATGATGGATGTGTGTGTGTGTGTGTGTCCACAGATACACACACACACACACACACTCACATATAAAATTATTTTCAAGACAAACTCATCAGTTATAACAAGGCTCCTGGGGAATCATGGAGTAAGTGGGTTGTGGGGTCTAACAGCACTCTATGTCAAAAATTATTTAAATTCAATACCGCTCTCCATTTGCCAGAGAGGGATGTTGCTCTGCCAAAGAAAATGATATTCATAGGCCCTGAGCCCATCCTTTCCTGAGACATGTCGTCAGCCCTTGGCAAGTGCGAACCAGTGTGTTCAGGCGTCCAGGTTGTGGTTAGAGGGTGGAACAGATAAGGTTTCACTCCTCACCCCTTGCTCTTCCATTGAGCTCTGCTGCGCGTGGTCGTTTGAAATTCGAATCATCACAGCTTGCCCGCCAGCTCGTTCACTATCAGAGAACAAGCAACCAGCTGCTGGAACTAAAAGGGAAGAGTTCAAGTGAGACACTGGCAGCGATTTTCATGTATGGCCAACGAGGGAAGGAGGCATATTAATAATGTTAGCTTTCAATGTCATGTATTGTGTCTGCACACAATCTGGTCTCGCTTATGGCAATGAGATGTACATGGTGACAGCTTGCTAAGAATGCAATGCATTTAGAGTGAGGCGTGTGTTTGTACAGAGTAGGGTTTGGTCTCCCGTCCACAAAGTAGAAAATAATCCAGTGATGATGAGGATGATGGCACTTTGCAATTAACCCATGACTCTATATCCACACATATAGACTCCTGCACTACAACTAGAGCTTCTGGTACCAAGCAAAAGTTACAGCTCCATGTTGGCACAGTGACGTGGTTTAAAGAAGAAAAGAAAAGAAAAAAGCAGTACATTGGCAGGAGGACAAAAATGGGACTTGGCATGGGACACATGAACAGCTACTAACAAATGAGCAGCAGCAGAAACAGAGAGCCGACACACTGGTGACTAGCAGGTGAACACTGTTTCGTGAGGTTTAAAGCCGAGAAGTAAACTGCAGGTCTGTCTTGCTGATGACACTTGAGAATCGACATAGCCCGAGGAGGTGAAATCTACACCTGCCTCCATTCAACCCCCAACCCCCGCTTCCCCATTTGACACCTGTCCTTGATGTGAAAACTAGTTCCAGTGAGAAAAGTCTTCTCTCTCTCTCTCTGCACTGGGTCAGGCAATACTTCTTTCTTTCTCCCACCGAAACCATTTGTGTCCACGAAGAAAGGAGCCATTCTTATTTTCACAAGTGCAGCAGGGCTCTCCTCGTGAGGCCGTTTGTATATGCTGACAATTTAAAGCTTCATTTATAGATTTGGATTTCCATTTACAGTTTAGAGAAAGTTATAGATTCTGGTGATAATTTGCTTTTTTTTCCTTTTGACGAAATACTCATTATTCAGTCCGTTCAACCTCATAACATTTCTATTTTTTCCTTTGAACAGAAAGGGCAATCAATTTAAGTCAGTAGCATAATGAGGACTAATTAATAATAATTGATCATGGATGCTATAACCCAGGGGGTAGAGCAGTTGTCTAGTAATCAGAAGATTAGATCTTGAATCTTAAAGATTAGTGTTTAAATTCCCAGCACCTCCAGAAAGCCTGTCGAAGACTCCTTGAGCAAGACACCGAACCCCTAACTGCTGAAGCCCTGAGATGAGTTGATGACCTGTCGAGGGTGTTGCCCCGCCTTTCGCCGAATAACACTGGGATAAGCTCCAGCATGACTTCATGACCCGACTTCCAATAAGCCGTCGACGATGGATTGATGGATGGTTGGACGGATGGATGGATGGATGGATGGAGGGATGGATGCCCCATCCATCCTCAGAGTGGGTGACAAAGGCCCACAGTGGTTTACAAGCCCAAGTTGGAATTAGAGTCTGCCATGACTCCACTTACTATAACTCACTAGCCAAGGCTTCAGCCTGACTTTATTGGTATGTAAATGTCCGTATCATATTTCCTTGTCTAACTCAGTGAGGGTGTGGCATCCAACTCTCTTGCTTTCAAACATAAAGGTCCTTGACAAGGTTTGACGGTGCTCCTGATCCTCTGGCAGACATGCACCTGAGCAGGCTGAATGAGGCTGGAGAATATGCCAAAAAGTTGGGATACCTGGGATTTATTTCCCTTTCTTTATAGGGACAGGCCCTATCAATGAACCTTTAGAATGCAAATCCACCACATTTAACCACCAGGCTAATTCTCATCTGTTGTCTCAACTAAGTTGGGGACCAGTGTCTGGATCAAGGACAATTCAACATCATTTCTGAAGGAACCTGGGGTCAAACCACCAATCCTCTGATCACTAGATGACTACCCTACCTCCTGAACTATGCCACCCCCAACCATGCCCCCCAACTTTCTCTTAAATGTTTGCACTGACACCACAATGCATCCTTGAATCATCGCCACGGCCCTGCAGAAGCTGCAAAAGCCTTTGAAGAAGTCAATAGGTTGAATTTTCTCACAGCACGTCTACGGAAAATAGCAGAGGGTCTGACAAAAAGATGAGAGAGATCTGAGCCAAATGCATATGGTGTCCCCTTCTGTTCACAGTAGTCCCTTTGTTCGAGACTAAAGCAGACACACAAGATATTCTTGGTCCAATGAGGATCCTTTTCCCCACATACTCCTATTGTTCTCAGCGCTGTGGGCAGAAAGTCCACAAGAGAGAACATTGCAACATGAGAGATTTGCTCCCCTACAAGCAACCCCCACTGAATGTTCTTGAGGCCAGTGCAGCCCATCATCAGAGCTAAAGCTAGCATGTCACAAGCCATGTTCTAAAGCATGCACCCATATATA
>OMLC01056470.1:0-23862 GCA_900302585.1 Regalecus glesne
GTATGTGGCGGGAGTGTCGGAACAGGTGAGACGCATATTTTCAAAACATCGCGTCTCAGTTGCTTTCAAACCCTTGAACGCACTGCGGCAAAAGTTGGTCCACCCCAAGGATCGGGTCCCCCGGCACGAACAGAGAAACGTAGTGTACGCTTTTAAATGCCAGGAGGACTGCAGTGACTTGTACATCGGGGAGACCAAACAGACACTGGCCAAAAGGATGGCACAGCATAGGAGAGCCAACACGTCGGGTCAGGACTCTGCGGTCTACACCCACCTACAGGCGAGTGGCCACTCATTCAAGAATGATGATGTTCACATCCTTGATAGGGAGGAACGCTGGTTTGAGAAGGGGGTGAAGGAGGCCATTTACGTGAAGAGGGAACGACAGTCTTTGAATAGGGGTGGGGGCCTGAGAGTACATCTATCGGCGTCTTACAATGCCGTGATTGCAAACATTCCCCAATCCTCTGTGAATGGTACCCATTGTCACTGAATGTGCAGTTGATCACCCAACTTGCATGTGAAACCAACCTATTGTTGTGTGGCATCAAGGTACCGTTTATAAGGAGGGGGATGTTTGCCTTCAGCTTAGACTGAAGAAGTCACCTGGTGAGTGACGAAACGTTTCTAAATAAACTTCTGATCCAGCTGAACAGATTCACCTCTTTTTGTGATTTCCCTACCTGGGTTATTGAGCATGCATCAAGACATTAAGCCAACTATGTTCTGTGCATCTCTGTGTCATGCAGTTAGGTGTTCAAATCCTGGCTGCATCGTTTCCAACCACAACTGGAAGTCAAAAGTTAGTGGGACATAATTGGCTTAGCCTCACATGGTTATAGGGGTTAGCTTGGAGAAGGGATTCTGGATTTGCTAGTATTGGTCTGGCGCTGACGGTTAACTGAACGGAAAGTACTCTGCTTCGTTCTCCTCTGATGGCAAAGCACCATGCTTTCCTCGTGAGACTGTGATGTGTGAAATAGCAAGGGCTAGTTGTCACGTGATTTGGGGGACTTACATGCAACGGCTTCCTCTTCCCTGTAAATGTTCTAGAGGGGTATCAAAGCAATTGACCCAGCAGTAGGTAACTTGGGGAATTCGGATGGGAAAAAGTATATTTTTTATTTTTCGTTTTAAGTGTCAAGCTAACCACCTTCATAACATGATTTGGGAGGTATGTCTTCAAACGCCTCCCTTTTGGGATCATAAGTACCCAAGAAATCTTCCAGCGGAATATGGCTGACATGCTGAATGGCCTCCAAGGCATGGCCTTGGATGGATATGCTAGTTCATGGGGACACCCCAGAGCGGCAGCACCAGTGCCTCAAGAAGGTGTTGGAGTGAATTGAGTTAGCCAGCTTGAGGTTGAACAGAGAGAAGTGTGTGTCCCTACAGAGCCAGATACCCTTCCTCGGTCAAGTAATAGACAAGTCCAGTGTCAATCCTGGCCCGAATAAAGTCAAGGCCATCTGTGAACTCCCACAGACACAGAACGTTCAGGATGTCTTACGGATGTTCAATTACCTGGTAATGTACATTCCCAACCTGCAGACACTGGGCCAACCACTATACGAACTGTTGAAATCCAAGAAAGCCTGGACATGGGACCATGCCCAGCAGGAAGCATTCCAGTGCATAAAAGATAACCTCTCAACCACTCCAATTGTGAAGCTTTATGACGTGAACCGACCCACTGCAGTCTCTGCTGATGCCAGCAGCTATGGCATTGGCGGGGTGCTGCTGCAGCGGCATGATGGGTGTTGGAAGCCTGTGGCGTACTGTTCACAACAACTGTACGAGGCTGAGACTAGATATGCCTAGATTGAAAATGAATGTCTGGCATGTGTCTGGGCCTGCAAGCGATTCGAGAAGTATATGTGTGGCCTTGAGGGCTTCAAGTTGGTCACCGACCCAAACCACTTTTGCCACTTGTGAACAAAAAAGACTTGGATCATGTCCCAATGTGATGTCAGAGGCTTTCATCAGTGAAGTGAGCACTATTATGCACGTGATAGGTGGCCTGGATCCGCCGAGTAGGAGAGTCCGTGAGGGATCACTCCCTCAACAGCAACACAGTACACTTGACTGCTGTCTTGACTTGCAGGGCTATCGCTACAGCCCTATCGAGAGTCAGATTGTCTGGCTGGAGCAGCAGTTTCTCCCTAGTTTCCTCACAGTGTTCCCTCTGAACTACTCCTGAATTATCTCTTCCTGTAGTGTGCCATAGTCACACAGGCCGGCTATTGTCTTTGGTAAGTCACATAGCTGTGATCGGGCTCACCGTGTCTTTGCAGCTCCTCTCTCAGCGTGTAATGTCATGTCAAGGATTGTTATCTAGCTTCTAGTGTTGCTCCAGTATCCTTTGTACCTTGACCCTATGCACTTGTTGTACGTCGCTCTGGATAAGAGTGTCTGCTAAATGCCTGTAATGTAATGTAATGTAATGTAATGTAATGTAATGTAATGTAATAATCTTGAACTTGTGTGCAGATAATCTCTATAAAATATACACAACTGACATTTTGGCTTCCTTGAATTATGAAAGTAAGATTGCCGATGGGGGACAGTTGATGGTTAATGTGTACCTTGAACCACACTGTAAAAAGTAGAGAAGAAGGCTCTGACATCATACCTCCGGACGCCTCCTAATCATTGGTTCAGATATATGGATGACATTTGAGTTAAAATTAAATCTCAGGAAGTACCACATCTACGACCACATTAACTTGGTCGACAACCACATCAAGTTCACCAGGGAGGTTATTAAAAATGACAAGTTGGCTTTCCTGGATAGTAAAACTAGGATTGGTGATAGGGGACAGTTGATTGTGAATGTTTCCCGTAAACCCACACATACGGATCAGCATGTATGGTTTGACTCTCACCATCCGCTGGAGCATAAATTAGGAATCATCAGAACTCTCTACCACCAAGCTGACAATATCTCCACGGACTCAAGCGGCCAGGGAGGGAGAGAAATCCCATATCAAACAGGCTCTGGTTGAGTGTGGTAAACTTCAAATTCAGCCCTAAAGATGTCCCAGGTTCTGCTCCAGTCTCAGCTGAACTTCATTGGACCGGAGGAGAATCATGTGGTTGAATGTCATATTGTCAAGAAATCTTCAGTGAGTTAGGGTCAGTTAGCCAACAGCTGAAACTAGCTAGTTATCCAGTAGCGCAAGCTAGTAGTACTGTACTAAGCTAGTGAAATGAAAACACGACCAGGACAGAATCCACATTGATCCTCCTCAATCTGTGGTTCGACTATTGGCCGGACCCTCCTTGCCAGCACCTTAGAGTAGACCTTAGAGTAGACCTTTCCAGGGGGGCTGAGTAGTCTGATGCCTCTGTCATTACCACACACCCTCTGGTCCCCTTTTTTGAAGACTGGGACCACCACCCCTGTCTGCCACTCGCTAGGCACTGTCCCAGAATTCCAGGCCACGTTGAAGATACATGTCCTCCACGACAGTCCCTCAACACCCAAAGCCTTCAACATTTCTAGACGGATCTCATCAATCCCTGGGGCTTTGCCACTTTGGAGTTTTTTGATTACCTCAGTGACCTCCTCCAGGGAAATTGATGTTGATCCTCCATCATCCTCCAGCTATGTCTCTCTCATTCACCAATATTCCCAATATTCCCCAATCCTTTGTGAACGGTGTTCATTGCCACTGAATGTGCAGTTGATCACCCAACTTGCATATGAAACCAGCCTATGTTGTGTGGTTTCAATGTACTGTTTATAAGAAGGGGGATGTTTGTTTTCAGCTCAGACTGAAGAAGTCACCTGGTGAGTGACGAAACATTTCCAAATAAACTTCTGATCCAGTTGAACTGATTCACCTCTTTTTTGTGATTCTTCCTGTATCTTTCATGGGGTCTTCTTGAACCATTCTTAGTCTGGTCCCTCACCCAAGACCAATTTGCCATGGGAGACCCTAACAAAAGCCAAAGGCTTCAGACAACATAGCTCTCGGGATCATAGAGATACTCAAACCTCTCCACCATGATAAGTTGATGGTTCATCGGAGAGGCAAAGGGTCTGAGGAGGACACACCATTGCTGCAGAAACTAAAAGGGTCATTCATAGCAAAAAAAAAACCCATTGTCCCTTTCCAAGAAACAATTCAGTTTCATTGGAAGGGAACATGGAACAATCCACTGAGTTTATTGAAAGGAATAAGAAAATGGTAGAACACTTAAGTCCATTCTATTCTCGGTGATGGGTGGGATCTACATATTGGTCCAAGCTGTGCTTCTGTTCTCTCCTTTTGTTGTGAGATGACAACAACCACAACATCTGCAGAGGATCCCAGGGATCCACCACAACACAAGCATGACATTATTTCAGTTTTCATGGCATCTGCCGGGCACCTGGTTGATAGGTCTGCAACTTCTCTCTTTCTTTGGAAAGATGTAGAGCACATCTAAAACATACACAAACTCAAATAAAGGCCCAGATCCTTTTTCCCCTCTCCTTTTTACAATGTAATTATGACCGCATTAACACACAATGTTGATGTTTCTGCTAGTAAAAGAATGTGGGTTTCTTCGTTTTTTGTTTTTGACAGTCCACATTAATCATTCTGATAAAGTGTGACAAATGCACAGCATCTTATACAGTTGGTGAACAGATTGGAATCATGGACAGTTTGTCTCAAAGCCTTATGGGAACATTAGGATTTGCATGGATCTGACTAGGCTCAATGAGAGTGTGTGCCATGAATGAAAATGCTGCCTGCTGTGGATGACACGCTTGCAAAACTAGTTGGAGCAGTATTATTCTTGAAAATGGATGCTACTTCAGGATTTGGCAAATACCTATACATGATGACTCTGAGCCTTTGACAACATTGATAACTCCTATTGAGAGGTATTGTTTCAGGCGACTCCCATTCGGAATCTGCTCAGCACCCAAACATTTCAAGCTGAGGATTTCCCAGATTTTTACAGGCACACCAGGGACACTCTGCTTCTTGGTGTTTGGCAAAGACTAACTTGACATTACATGAAAGGCATTTAGAAGACGCTCTTATCCAGAGCGACGTACATCAAGTGAGCAGTTGGGGTTCAGTGTCTTGTTCAAGGACATCTCGACATGCGGCATGGAGGACCGGGGATCGATCCTGTAACCTTCTGATTGCCAGACTACCGCTCTACTCAAGGAGATATGCTGCCCCTTGAGCACAACGAGAGACTCTGTGAAGTTCTAAGAAAGTTTTAGAGTACGGGTCTAACTCTCAATGAAGAATGCAGGTTTGGAGTGAGACAAGTGAAGTATCTGGGGCACAGAATCAGCACTCAAGGAATTGAGGCTAACCCAGACAAAATCAAAGCAATTCTAGACATGCAAAACCTAAGTGTTATAACACCGGTCTCTGAGCCCACTGACTGGGTCTCTTCTATGGTAGCTGCACGCAAGAAGGATAAAGCAAAAATCCGACTGTGCATGAATCCAAAAGACCTTAACACAGCACTGAAAAGGCCGCACCACCCCATGCGCAGTGTTGAAGAATTGGCAGCTCAAATGTCAGGGGCAACAGTACTCTCAGTTTTGGACGCAAAAACTCATTCTGGCAGATTCGTCTCAACAAGAAATTCTCAATGTTGACTACGTTCAGTACACCATTCGGGCACTACAGTTTCATCAGGATGCCCTTAGGCATAAATTCAGCAAGTGAGGTGTTTCAGCGCATGATGGAGCCGCTGTTCTCAGGCTATCCATGCTCAGTCATTGTTGATGACATCATCATTGGAGGCCGGGGAGTAGCTGAGCATGATGTCAATTTAAGGAAAGTGCTCCAAAGAGTGAGGGAGGTCAACTTCAGATTAAATCCGGACAAGTGTAAATTTCGCCTGAACCAATTTGGCCATGTAGGCCACATTTTTACCAGCGAAGGCTTGAGAGCCAACCCCTCAAAGACTGCTACAATCACTGACATGCCAGTCCCCACGGACAGTGTTTCCTTGGCATGGTGAACTACCTCGGCAAATACATTCCGAACTTCGCCGACATCGCTGCACCACTAAGGAAGCTGACTCATAAATACACTGCATGGTGCTGATTTCAGCAGCATCAAGAGGCATTTGACCACCTTAAGTCATGCCTATCTAGCACTCCCGTACTAGCATACTACAACGTCATGGAGCCTGTCACGCTCACCTGTGATGCACCGTGTTATGGACTTGGCGCTGCATGCATGCAAAACGGCAGGCCAGTGGCATTCACATCACGCACTCTCATGGATATGGAAACATATTATGCACAGATAGAGTGAGAGCTGCTGGCTGTTGTGTTTGCCTGCACAAAATTCAAAGAATACATATATGGAAAGCCCATATTCGTGGAAACAGACCACCAACCTCTGGTAACAATCATAAAGAAACCCATTCACACTGCCCTGGCCCGACTCCAGAGAATGTTGCTCCGGCTGCAGAGCTACGACATCAGCCTGGTATACAAAAAGGGCAAGTACATATACCTGGCCGACACGCTCTACAGAGCCCCAAAAACTCAAGCTTCTCCCAGTCCTAATGAAAATGATTAATATGCAATGCACCTTCTTTGCCGACTCAGGTCCTCTTGTCTTAATGAAAACTTTTGAGAGACACCAATACTTCTTTAGCTTTCATTCCAAAGCTCATGGAGGGACTATATGTGATACCACTGCTTGACACAGACCTGCTAGGTTTCCTTTAGAAAATGGGGATCCTGAGCATCGAAAAGTGAATTTTGCCATCACACTGAAGAGCCTGACTCAGAACGATAAATTTGGTGGTTTCAAAAAAGAGGAGCTCTATTGTCAGCAAATGGGCTTTGGCTATAACATGTAATTGTTTGGTGTTATATTGGTTTTGCCACTTGTGAAATGGAAATCGGAAATTGTCAGAACTGTCTCAGGGAGAGTAGCAAGTCTGTTTATGTAGGATGAATTTTACAGTTGTGTCTTACAGAAAAATAAACTTTACATAAATAAAAAAGAAAATATGGCAGGTTTTACATATCATAAGTTGCTGTAGTTTTCCCATTTCACCCTTTCTACCCACTGAGGCATGCCGCCCATCACGTTACAGCAAAATAGATTCGGAAGGAAATATGTTGCGATCAATACTCACATGTCCAAACTTGTTGAATCGAACTCCTGTAAAGAACATCCACGGACGTTTATCTATTAAGGCAGCTATTTGATGAATATGAAATTCAAATAAGGCTGGCACAAAGAGCAGCCTTCATTTACCTAGGAAACCACTCAGAGTCTGTTAGCCTGCATGTGATACACAGTCATGCGGCGGAGTTTCACCCCAAGACTCTGGGGGACAACGTTCCACAGCTCAGATGTGAACTGTGTACCCTGGTCAGAGGATATGTCTGAAGGGGTGCCAAAATGGCCAACCCATGTGCCGATAAATGCCCGTGCCACCTTGACAGTGACATACGTCAGTGGCACAGCCTCAGGCCAATGGTTGGTTTGGTCAACTATGGTCAACAGGTATGTGAAAATTTGAAAGGAGGGCAGACAGCTAACCAGATCCATGTTGACACGATCAAATTGTCTCTCTAGCACCAATAAAACTCAAACGGGACTCTAGTGTGGCAGTGTACTTTGACCCATTGGCACTCAAGACGAGAGTTAGCTCAGTTCCTAACATCAATCTTGAGGCCGTGCCAAAAAAACTTTGCTGCAACCAGTCTCTGTGAAGCTTTCAAACCTGGGGGTGACACCATGGATGGCATCAAAAAACTCGCCGTCTCCTTCCTGTTGGAATGATCGGCCGAGGACTGCCTGTGGAGATGTCACACAGCTGCATGGTGCTGGCATCACCGAAAACAACATCTTTTATTTTCAACCCTGTCGTCGAGATCTTCAGGAGTTACACGTCTAGATCTGTGGTCTGGTCCGCTTTCTTGCAGCTGTAATCCAGACAAAGAAGGATTGCTCCTGACATCACCCTTGACAAGCAGTCCACCACCTGGTTGTCCCTACCGACCACATGCTGTAAATCTGTGGTGAACTCCAAAATGTAGGACAGATGACGATGCTGGCGGGCAAACCACAGCTCAGTCACCTTGGCCATGGCAAAAATCAGCGGCTTGTTATTGACAGAAATGGTGAAGTGTCGACCTTCCAGCAGGGAGCAAAAGTGCCTGATGGCAAGGTAGAGACCAAGCAGGGTAGGCAAAGCTCAGTGGGTAGAGCGGTCGTCTGTCAATTGGGAGGTTCCATGATTAATCCCTGGTCCTGCATAGAGCGTGTTGAGGTGTCCATGATCAAGACACGTAACCCCTAACTTCTCCCCGAGCGCCAGATGTTGGCATCTCACTGCTCCTATACAATAGGTTGGGTCAAAAATGCCGAGTAATCCAAATTTCCCATAGCGGGACTGATAAGGGAATCATTATTTCATGATTATTATTATTATTAAGCAGCTCCCGGTCAAAAGTGCTGCACTTTGGCTCACTGGGGCCTAACTGATGGCTGAAGAAGACCAGCGGCTGCCAGGCCCTGCCTACCCACTGCTTGTAGACAGCACCGACAGCGTAGTCCGAGGTGCCTGAGGTGATGGTGATGGAAGACATGGAAGATGGATGTGCCAGCATGGTGGCATTTGCCAGGGATGCCTTCGTGTCAGCAAAGGCCTTGTCCCTGCCCTCAGGCAATTCCACATCATGCGGGGGCTTACCTTTCAAGGCCTCGTGCAAAGGTTGCATTAGCTGGGCAGCTCGCGGAATGAAACAGTGATAAAAGTTCAACATGCCAATGAACTCCTACAGGGCTTTGAGGTGAGCGGGTGTGGAAACTGTTTGACCGCCTCCTCCTTTGATGGGAGAGAGACTGCACCATTCTTGGTGACTGTGTCCCAGGAAATCAAACGCAGAGAGAACAAACTGGGATTTGGTGGAGTTGACAGTCTCTCCATGTTGGCTGTGCCAGCAACAAGAAAGGGCAGGTCACGTAAAACAGAGTCAGTGAAGCGTTTGTAAAGATGCAGTTGAGTTTTTTTAGGCTGAATGGCATCCTAAAAAACTCAAAAAGACCAAATGGTGTAATCATAATCATGGGGCGGCATAGCTCAGTGGGTAGGGCGGTCGTCTAGCAATCAGAAGGTTGCAGGTTCGATCCCCGGTCCTGCATACAGCATGTCGAGGTGTCCTTGAGCAAGACACTTAACCCCTAACTGCTCCCCGAGCGCCATATGTTGGCAGCTCACTGCTCCTATATAATAGGTTGGGTCAAAAATGCAGAGAAATCCAAATTTCCCCTTGCAGGACTGATAAGGGAATCCTTCCTTTCTTTCTATCACTGCTGCTTTTGGAATGTCCAGTGAGTGTGCAGGCACCTGATGATAACCTTGGATGAGGTCCACCCTAGGAAAAAAATCACCATGTCAGTAGTGTGCTGAAACATCCTGTATGTTGAGAACTGGGTATTGGTCAGGTGTTGTTGGCTCATTAGGCCACCAATAGGTGTCCCACGTGTGCCAGCCACCAGGTTTGGAGACAATGTGGAGGGGTGAGGCCTACAGGCTGTTGGAACAGCGGACTCTGCCAAAGCATTCCATGATTAAAAAAACTCATCCTTGGCAATGACAAGCTTCGCTGGGTTGAGGCACTGAGCCCTGGCATAGACGGCTGGATCAGAGGTGGTGATGTGGTGCTTCCCACCATGCCTCATGGCAGACATGGAGAAAGTTGGCTGAGTGAGGGCTATGAAGCTGGCAAGTAGACGCTTAAAAGTCATTTGAGGCGGAGAGCATGCTAGGGAGTTGTATAGTCAGCCCCGCTGAGATTGCACAGATAAGAACAAAATGGGACGGTGTCAAACGGTGAATCTTTACATCCACCAATAATCCATGTGCACACAAAAAATTGGTGCCAAGAAAGGTAATGGCGACCTTTGCTGTAACAAAGCCCCAACTAAACCGATGCCCTCCGAAATACAACTCGATGTACCTTGTATATGTGTGGATGGGGGTCCCATGGGAAGCTTTAATGGGGAGGGGGGCTGTTGGCCACTATATCCATACAGGATAGGCCAACGCTACTTTTGCATCATCAAAGTAATGCCCCTTTTTGGGGAAAAAAACGGATTCCTCCTGATACCTGAACTCCAGCTGTTAGCTTCTTTATGTATAGCTTAGCTATTGCAAAGTAAACTATACCTAAGTGTGGTAGACATGGTTAGGCCTCAAAGAAAACAATGTGGAGAGGGGCCCTGTCTCATCATCTTTCCAGTTAACCAACTGCTTACCTGCCCACTTGTAAGGGTACTTAGCCTCCACTATTCGCCACAATATTCACATGACACATAGATGTCACATGAGACACCAAAGTATGGCCTTGCATGGCTAATTCTAAAGCCTGACCGGCTAAACCCTTAATGCACTTGGCACATATCTTCAGTTATCAATATTTTTGCAGATAAGCCAGTGGCTGGGCCAATGCCCAGTGCATATCTGTAGGTATCTGGTGCATGTTTTTCGTCGTCTCCGATATGTGCAGACCTGTTACACACCAACAGACATTGATTTGTTTATAATTTCCTGCAGGTGGCTGTTCTATTTTATGATTAGCACCAGGACATTTCAACCCACCACTGCTACGGACTTAAATGCTAAATGTATGAACACAAACAGAGAGTAGCACTAGGCCAGCAACATTCAAGTTGACATTTCCATAAATTGGTCCAAAAGATATTTTGCTGTAAAGGTAACGGTACGTTTTGAACTTTTTTTTTCCAATTTTCAAAATACTAGCACCTTCTGGACATCAGCAGATACCAGCCACAAATCCCAGTTAGCCTTACTATTTTAACTTTTAAAATCAGTTACCCTAACAACCCAAATATCTTGCCTACTAGTGATAGCTAATGTGGCACTACTTAATGATAGCTAGCGGTTTCTTAGTCTTTCTAATCCAGACTACAACAGAAACGATGTTAATTATTTAAATCAAGCAAACTATGTTCAAGTCAATGACCTTCTTTCACACCTCACAATCTCATTAATGGCTAGTTCTACATAGACACTGGTCTCATAATGACAAAAGTATTGATACTTGGCAAAGCCATGAGATAATGGTAAACATCTGAGTAGTCAATATTGGCCACTGCGTGGGGTAATTAAGCCAATTGTTGTCAACAAGGTCAATGTGAGACCTCTGTAACCCTGTACTTTATCTTCTTTAAATATCCTAAATGGTCCTCGGTTGAAAAAGATGGTACCATACGTAAACCCTTTTGATATACAAAAATTCAGATGTTAAGCTAACAGCTGGAATTCAGGTCTGGGGGGGTTGTTTGTTGTCCCACAAAAGGGCGTGGTGACATTCGACGACACAGAATTAGTGTTGGTCTATGCAGGCTGTACCCCCCACTGTGCTCCTGTATTGCACAGGAAATGTCATCCGTAGATGCTGTCTCGGAGGAAGAGAGGCATGCCTATGCACCCAACGCTCATGGCCACAACGCTGCCCTGGCATTTCCAAACCCCACCAAAAACTGCACGTTGGATTTACAATGGGGAAAATAAGTATATCACCCCCTGGTGATTTTGTGAGTTTGCCCCCTTACAAATAAATGGATTATCTATACTTTTCATGGTAGATTTAGCTAAACAGTGAGAGACAGAATATTTTGAAAAGAAATCCCAGAAAATCCTAGTATATGAATTCTAAACATTTTTTTGTGTTTGAGGTAGACAAGATTTTGGCCCCCTATCAAAACATGACTCAGTACTTGATGGAGAAACCCTTGTTGGCAACCGAGGCAGTCAAACATTTCTTGTAGTTGGCCACTACGTTTGTGCAGATCCCAGCAGGAATTTTGGCCCACTCCTCTTATTCGCATGTCCTCTCGAAATCCTTAAGGTTTGTAGGTTGTTGCTTAGCACCTCGAGGCTTCCGCTCCCTCCCCAGATTCTCTATCGCAGGAGTGCTCAATATGTCGATCGTGATCTCCCAGCCCATCATAACGGTAGTGGAGGTAGATTGTATGGCATTAAAAAAATAAACGGCCAATAGATCGCCATGTGATCTACCCACATTACCTTTGCGTTCGACTGGTAGATCGCCATCAACCTATTGCGGACCCATAGATCATTTTGACTTGGTCATTTTATAAGTAGCTTGCATGCTAAAAATGCTAATTAATCCACAGGATTAAGGTCTGGAGACTAATAAACACACTCCATGACCTTAATGTCCTTCTTCTTGAGCCACTCCTTTGTTTCCTTAGCCACATGCTTTAGATCATTGTCATGCTGAAACACCCAGCCACGACCGATTTTCAGTGTCTTGGCTAAGGGAAGGAGGTTCTCCCCCAAGATTTCCTGGTCCATGGCACCATTCATCATCCTCTCTATGCGGTAGAGTTGTCTTGTCCCCTTAGCAGAGAAACAGCCCCAAATCATAATGTTTTCACTAACATGCTTGGTGGTCAGGATGGTGTTCTTGGGGTCCATGTCAGCGTTTTTCTTCATCCAAACATGGCATGTCAAGTTGATGCCAAAGAACTTGATTTAACTGTAATCTGACCACAGCACTTTCTCACAAACCTCCTTTGAATCATCCAGGTGCTAACTGGCAAACATCAGATGGACCTGGACATTAGCCTGCTTAAGCAGTGGGACCTTGCGGGCACTAAAGGATTTCAATCTATTACAGCGTAGTGTGTTATCATTTGTCATCTTGGTGATTGTAGTCCCAGCTGTCTTGAGATAATTAATAAGCTCCTGTCATGTTATTCTGGGTTGTTCCCTCACCTTTCTCATGATCAGGTTCACTCCACGAGGTGAGATCTTGTGTGGAGCCCCAGACTGAGGGAGATTGATGGTGAATTGGTGCTTCATCCATTTTCTAATTATTGCACCAGCAGTTGACTCCTTCTCACCAAGCAGTAAACCAATGGTCTTGTAACCCATTCCAGTCCTGTGCGGGGCTACAATTTTGTTCCTGATGTCCTTAGATAATTCTAAAGTCTTCCCCAATGTGGAGAGACTGGAATCTGATCAATTGATTGATTATGCGGAGAGGTGTCTTTTATAAAGATATGGAGCACTTAAATAGCAATACTAATTAAATAAGGGGACTAATCTGTGTGCTACTGGTCACAAAACCAGTCTGTGGGGGCAAGAGTGCTTGCTGGTTTGTCGGGGGTGAAATACTTGTTTCCCTCAATAAAAGAGAAATAAATGTTTAAAATTCATATAATGTGATTTTTTTGGGCTTTAAAAATATTCTGATTATCATAGTTAAGATGAACCTACCATGAAAAGTATAGACAGTTTAATTATTTGAAAGGGGGCAATGTTATAAAATCAGCAGGGTGTGAAATTCTTATATTCCCCACTGTAAGAGCCTTCAGTCCAAACTTCTCATGATAAAAACACAAGCCTGAACGAGACTGCTGGGGGTCTGAAGACTGCTGCCAGTTCAAAGATTGCTGCCAACGAGAAGAGGTTGCAGTGAATCCTTCAGTGTCACAGGAGAAACATGCGTGAAAAAAGGCGCAGTCATGAAACAGTGCCCTTGACTCGCCATAAAAAATGTATCAGGGTCTTCAGCCAGTCTCTAACAGTATGTGATTGTGCTGTTGGCCAATGCAACTCTAACTTAGGAAGGCAGCTGACGCGGGAAAAGTTGATTGAAAAGAAAATCGGGTCAGTGCTCACCCAGGAGATTGAGCGTACGGCACATGAGCTCAGAGAGTTTGCTATCACCCGGTGTCCGACAGTTCAAACATCGTCAACAGGTGGGCTTTGAGTGCTGCATACTTCTCAGTTGCCAGAGGATTTTCAATGAGGCTGACCACTCGGGATACTGTCGAATTTCCGGGAGTGGACACAATGTAGTAGTGCCGTGTTGTATTAGTGGTTATCTCACGCAATGCGCACTCTGCTTCAGTCAGGTTAAACTACGCTGACACTGATAATTCCCAGAATTTGGGGAGTTTGAGGGTAATAGCATTCATGGCCGTAGTCATGTGTGTTTCCGAATATGTCCAGCAAACAAATGTTGGGGTCACCAGTGTGGAAATCACATTGAAACAATAAAGGCAAAAGTTTTAATTGAGTGCAAAAATGCGTGGCTCACTTATCTTCATAGAAAACGCTGCAACTTACTATGGTACTGTCCCATAACGCAAAATAGAAGAAAGAAGCCCTTGGCCCTCATCTGGAGCCAGGCCCAGAAGGACGGCCCCTCAGTGAGCGCCTGGTGGCCAAGTTTACCCTGGAGCCGGGCCGAGCTTACCCTGAAAAAACTATGTGGACACTTCTCCATCCTGTAGACCCACCACCTACAGGAAGAATCAGTGGGGTCGGGTGCACTGCCAGACCGGTAGCAGTGAAGACAAATGGTCTCAGCGGACCAGTAGTAAGCAACAGAAATTAGCATTAGGGACGTGGAATGTCACCTCCTTGGGGGGTAAGGAGCCAGAGCTTGTGCGGGATGTGGAACGGTACTAAATAGATCCGGTGGGGCCCACCTCTATGCACAGCATACTCCTAAGACCCCGGCTGAGGGCCAATATATTGGAATTTAACCCTGTGGATGGGAGAGTCATGTCCCTACGCTTTAGGGTTAAGGGAGGAAAAACGCTGACTGTTGTCTGTGCCTATGCACCAAACAGTATATCAGAGTATTCAACCTTTTTGGAGACCCTGGATGGAGTCCTGCATGGAGCTCCTGTAGGAGCTCCTCAGTAGTAAAGAGGCAAAACAGCGAGTGTGGGAGGAGTTCGGGGAAGCCATGGAGAAGTACTTTAGGTCAGCACCAAAGCGCTTCTGGAAAACCGTCCGGCACCTCAGGAAAGGAAAACGGGGAACTGTCCAAGCTGTTTATAGTAAGGATGGGACACTGTTGAGCTCAACCGAGGAGGTAATGGGACGATGGAAGGAACAATTGGAGGAACTCCTGAACCCAACTAACCCACCCTCTAGGATAGAGACAGAGCTGGAGGATGATGGATGATCAACATCAATTTCCCTGGAGGAGGTCACTGAAGTAGTCAAAAAACGCCCCAGTGGCAAAGCCCCAGGGATCATCGGTCTCTGACCTCCAACACACACTCGATCAGTTTGCAGCTGAGTGTGAAGCAGCTGGAATGAGGATTAGTACCTCTAAATCTGAGACCATGGTTCTAAGCAGGACACCAGAGGATCGTCAAATCTGAGTAGGGAATGAGTCCTTAGCCCAAATGAGGAAGTTCAAGTATCTTGGGGTGTTGTTCTCAAGTAAGAGGAGAATGGAGCATGAGTTGGATCGGAGAATTGGAGCTGCTGGAGCGGTATTGCGCTCCCTTTACCAAATCATCATTACCGAGAGAGAGCTGAGCCAGAAGGCAAAACTTTCGATCTACCGGTCGATGTTTGTGCCCATTCTCTCCTATGGCCATGAAAGCTGGGTCATGACTGAAAGAACAAGATTATGGATACAAGCAGCTGAGATGAGGCTTCTTAGGAGGGTGTCTGGTGTCTCCCTTAGAGATAGGGTGAGAAGCTCAGACATACGTGAGGGACTCGGAGTAGAGCCACTGGTCCCACAAATAGAAAGGAGCCAGTTGAGGTGGTTCAGGCATCTAGTAAGGATGCCACCTGATCACCTCCCAAAAGAGGCTTTTCAGGCACGTCCAGCTGGGAGAAGGCCACGGGGTAGACCAAGGACCAGATTCCCACACTGGCCTGGGAACGCTTTGAGAACCTCCAACCAGAGCTAGTGGATGTTGCAAGGGAAAGGAAAGCTTAGAGGTCTCAGCTGAAATCTGCTACCTCCGCGACCCGACACCGGATAAGCAGTTGACGATGGATGGATGGATGGATGGGTATATATTTCAAAAAAACATATTTCCTTACCAATCCTACAAGGGGATAGTTGGAATTCTCCGCCCTCTCACCAATATCTTTGTATCAATGCATTGGGCTGCCACCATATGGCACAGTCACAGGTTCAGTGTCTTGCTCAAGGATACCTCGACATACCTTCCGCAGAACTGGGAATCGAACTTACAACCAATCGCTAAATGGCCAATCTACCCACTGAGCTGCGCTGGCCCAACAGTAGACTTCGCTTTTTCATGTAAAACATTGGCTAGATCTTCATAAACTAGCTGTTTTGCATGGTATACTTGTGCTTTCAAATTAGCTTTTGTTTTTCTTGACATAAAAGTCTTGCTACCATGCATTTCTTCAAAAACTCTCCCTCAGAGAAAGACTTATTTGCCTTTCCTAGTTTGTAACAGGATTTTGTGCTGATATCTTGAATATCAGATTGAGGAAAAATGTTTTGCTGACCCTGTAAATTGGCTACCAATCTTGTAGCAGTAGCGACCCTTTCTCCTGATGACAAGTTGCTTGCATAATTACCATGCATGGTAGAAAAGGGTTTGCTAATGTTGTGTTCCTTGTGTATGGCAACACTTTCTTGACAAATGAGACACAGTCAAATGATTACAACAAATTCAGAAATACCATTAGTTTGTTGTCCATGAAAATGCCTGACAGGTCAGATAAAACAATGTTTTGGGACGGATGTGGCCTGCAAGCTGTAGTTTGCCCACCTCTGGTTTAGATGCTGGCAAACTGGATCAGTGTCCTAAAAAGGGTGACTCAATTTACTGAAACGTTGAATGATTTGCATCAGAGTTATGAGAGTACAATGTATTTTTCTTGATCTTTGTTCGCAGCCTTGTTGGCCTTTGTTGGTCATTTTTAGGCCAGATGCTAGTACCAGGACTTTGTGCATGCGCACAACCAACTCTCCAAAAGCATTCCAATTAAGATTTTTGTAAAGCAGAGTAAATACAATCACTGAAAAAAATAGTCCTACTAATTGCCTTACTCTTGCATTGATTTTAACCTTAAAGGGAATTTCATCAATGACATTTTTTCTGTACAATCTGTACTGATGAGCAATTTAGTCTATTGATGCAACACTGTGTACTATATTGATGTGTTGAGTTGGAGGCCTTTGCCTATGATAGATGGGCTAAGTTTCCTCAGCAACGTTGCCTGAAGTTGGTGTCTGGCTATGCATCATGTTTGCAGCAAGTCATAACAAAAAAGAAGTGGCATAGCTCAGTGGGTAGAGCGGCTTCCTGGCAATCAGATGTTTGCAGGTTCGATCCCTGGTCCTGCATACAGCATGTCGAGGTGTCCTTGAGCAAGACACTGAACCCCTAACTGCTCCCTGAACGCCATATGTTGGCAGCTCACTGCTCCTATACAATAGGTTGGGTAAAAAATGCAGAGAAATCCATATTTCCCCTTGCGGGACTGATAAGGGAATCATTTATTTGTTTAAAAAGGGTACTCCACCAAGTACTAAATATGTTTGTCATGAGTTGAAATTTTGAGACTGCAGTAGTCGTTAAAAGCAGCAATTTGGGTTGAATTTGGAGAAGCCACCTTTAATATTAGTTGTATTGAACTATATTATTTTTTCTTGTTTGATTTGTTTTTGTAAACAGTTGCTAGTTTGTATATTTGACTAATAAACCTGATTTGCAGTGGATGTAGAATAATTTTGATTGCAACTGTATATGGCTCTGTCACTAAGCAGCATCATTACATTTGCATGGTACTCTGTCTGGTTTAACACCACGGTACGTCTACCCTTATCGGGCGGGAGGATGATGATGTCTTTGTCCCTATTGAGAGTCAGGAGTGTCTTTCTCTCATCTCTGCTGATGTTGGATGGTGGCACGTTAGCAGGGTGGAGGCAGGCAGACACTTTTGTTTACAGTTGCACCACTTCCATGTCCATGAGGTTGTTGTTACGGATTGACGATTACGTGGCTGTAATGACTTGCACCATCGGAATTTGTTGCGGTGCAACTGAGAAATCTAGTGTCTTGCTCAGGATGTCTCTCTCCACCCAAGTGAGTTCTCTTTTGAACAAATTCCTCAACCACTGGTCTGTGTCACCATTGTTTGGCCGGACAGTTCCTTGCTGTCCACTGTTGAGGGCGTCCATTTTCTACTGATGGTTCTGGCAAAAAGAAAGTAAGTTGAATATCTGTCTCTGCCTGGCTTTGGTCTTCTCGTGCTTTCTTATAAAAACCTTCTCCGTGAAGTCAGTCGCACGTTGTTAAGCAGAAAGTAGATCGAACTTCTTTCCCTGCCTGGCTTTGGACTTCTCGTACTGCGCTAGACAAACCTTCTTCGTGAACTCGGTCACACATTGACATTAAGATGGGGGAGGATGAAATTATTGTCTCGTTTGATGTTAAGTCTCTCTTCACGTGTGTCGAAGTGCAGACCGGTAGTGATTCCGTAGGTGGCGGGAGTGTCGAAACAGTTGAGACGCGTATTTTCCAAATAATATATCTCAGTTGCTTTCAACCCCTGGCTGTACTGCATCAAGGATCGGGTCCCCCGGCACAAACAGAGTAACGTAGTGTACGCTGTTAAATGCCAGGACGACTGCAGTGACTTGTACATCGGGGAGACCAAACAGACGCTGGCTAAGAGGATGGCGCAGTATAGGAGAGCCAACACGTCGGGTCAGGACTCTGCGGTCTACACCCACCTACAGGCGAGTGGCCACTCATTCAAGGATGATGATGTTCACATCCTTGATAGGGAGGAACACTGGTTTGAAAGGTTCACTGAGGAAAATTACAAATTTGTGATAGTGGGCTATACAAATAAAATTGACTTAACTTGACTTGAATGTGCTATATCCCTGTTGCAGATAAACAGAGGTGAGTTTAAAAATTGGATAATTTACCCGTTAATGGGATTTAGATAATCAGATCAAATTGGTGAAATCTGAATTTTTAAAAGGAGCATCTTATGAGACCAAGATAGTTAAGACTACTTTAGAACAATAGTGTTAAAGGGGAAAAGTATATTTTAAGGTGAATATACAAGCACATATTCCATCAACTTTATCCTCTCATATCTCTTCAATGATGATTGTTGAGCAGTGCCCAATTATTTTGGTTTATTCTGCGCACCAGAAAATAGTCATGGATATAATGTGGCTCTAGAAAGACATGCATGTTAGGGTTTTACACTCCTGCATGTGCCCCTGACCAAGGCAATAGGAAAAAAAATCGGAGTTGGTCTCTGGGTGCTGTAGCTGCTGACGGAGACATTTCCTGGTCCTGTCGGGAGACGAGTCTCTCACTCTGTTGGGTGAGTGACGCTTTTGAATTGAATATTTAAGAATCAAATATGAATAAGACCAAGCCCATGACAGTGTTTAGTTCAAATGATTTAGAGAATCTTTTCAGACAGCATTAAGCAGTTATAGAATTCTGGATCACAATGTGCAATACCCTCGTTGATAACAAGTACCGCTCAGTCCACAGTCTGACACCATGTATGGCCCTGATCTAATGTTTTTATACAGTTCTAGACAAATAAATCTTTTGTTTGGCTCCCCACGATTCTCACAAATCTCCTCCTCCTCCTGTGATTTTGACTTCATCCTGAGGTAGGTGAGACCTTGAGACAGAACACTCATACGGGTAGTTGGGTGGTTGACTTCTACAAGTTCCTGGTAGTTTGCGGCAATTATCATATCTTTAATAAGGAGTTATTTTTTACTTGGGCCATTATGCTGACAGTGGTTATTCATTTGGCAGCGCACCCTAACCGTATGGTGTGATTTGTTTCATTTCAGGTATTTCCACCTGCCCTGTCAGCATATTTAATTTTCTTTGTTTCAATCTGCTGGTGAGACAAAAGACCTTTAATATGAGGTCAGTGAAGGTGTCGAAAACGAGTTTAACCTGTATCATTCCAATACTGCTCACTGTTCCTAAACAATAGTATGGGTTATCTGCAGTGGACATATTGGCTATAAGAATACAATGACGATATAAAGTTGCTTTCTTTTTTCTTTCTAAATTGGCCATTATTTGCTTGTTCATACTGTATTTGACCATGCAATGTATTCACTGTTTTATTTTTGTTTTATTCCCTTTCTAACAACAGTGATGTTCTTTCTCTTCGTATTTCACTCATAATTTCATTTTTATTTCATTAATAATTTTTTGGGTTAATGCATAGCAATTTTTCATTAATTAGTTTGTGGTAGTGCTGCTATTGCTGGTACTGTCTCCTTTCATGGTTTGCTCACATCGTATACTTAGCCACAACACAAAAAATCGAAAGGGGAATCTGATTTTAATATCCAGAAATAACACTATCGAATGAAAAAAAAAATTTTTTTAAATACTGCGGCTTGTTTAACATGCCAATCATATAATAGAAAAGTAAGGCACCATAAGAGTTGCAGTCAAGTACCAATCCCTGGAAATAGATTTGAAAGTAGGAAAAAAAGTACTCTACACACAGGCTTATGTTGCAAGTGAACTGGTAACACCTGGAAGAGTCCTCTGTCCGGGAGAACTTCAACTCTCACCTACAGCAGAATCTTTCTGGTATTCCTGTGGAGGTTGGGAACATTAAATCAGAGTGGGCAATATTCAAAGCTTCCATTGCTGAAGCTGCAGCTGTGAGCTGTGGTCTTAAGGTCATAGGTATCTCACGGAGTGGTAACCCTCAATCACCGTGGTGGACGCCAGGAGTTACGGAAGCTGTCTGACTAGGAGGCCTTCCGGGATAAGTTATCCTAGGAGACTCCAGAGACAGTTGTAAGGTACAAAGATCTGAAGGACGACAGCCTCAGCCATGATAAGGCAAAGCACCCAGTGTAGGAGAAACTCAGAGAAGTATCCTTTGTAGAAGAAGAAGAAGAAGAAGAGGAAGAGAAGAAGAAAAAGAAGAAGAAGAAGAAGAAGAAGTATCCTTTGTACCTTGACTCTATGCACTTGTTGTACGTAGCTCTGGATAAGAGCGTCTGCTAAATGCCTGTAATGTAATATAATGTAATATATGAAGAAAGACGCCACTAAAGCACCTCTGGAATATGGTTCAGGACCCCAGGAAGGGAAAACGGGTAACCATTCAAGCTTTTATAGCAAGGATGGGATGCTGTTCAGCTTAACTGACGAAGTAATAGGACGAGGGAAAGAGTACTTTGAGGAACTCCTGAACCCGATGAAGGATAGAGGCACAGCTGGAGGATGATGGGAGATCAAAATCATTTTCCCAGATGGAGGTCACTGGATTGATGAGATCCATCCAGGAATGCTGATGGCTTTGGGTGTTGAGGGGCTTCATAGATGACAAGTCTTGTCAACATCCATGGAATTCCAGCATGGTGCTTAAATTGTGGCAGATCGGGGTGGTACTCCCAATGTTCAAAAAGGGGGACCAGAGGGTGTGTGTTAATTACAGAGGCATCACATAACTCAACCTGACTGGGAGCTTTACTCTAAGGTGCTGGAAAGAACCAGAGATTGAAGATGAACAATGTGGATTCCATCCCTGTCTTTTAGCAACAGACCAGCTCCTTATACTTGCAACGATCCTAGATGGGGGCTGGGAGTATGCCCATGCCACATGTGTTTTGTAGATCTAGAGAAGGCTTATGACCGGGTTCTCCAGAAAATATTGTGGAAGGTGCTGTGGAAGTATGAGGTAAGGGTTCACTACTCAGGGCCATCTAGTCTCTGTATGCCCAAAGCAAGAGCTGTGTCCGGGTTCTAGGTAGTAAGTCGGACTTGTCCCAGTTGGGATTGACCACCATCAGGGCTGTGCCTTGTCATCTATCCTGCTTGTGGTATTCATGGACAGGATCTCGAGGCATAGTCATGGAAGAGGGGCTGTTGTTTGTTGGATTTGAGATTAGATCATTGCTTTTTACAGATGATGTGGTTCTGATGGCATCATCAGGCATCATCAGTCAGTGAACTGTGAACACTCACTGGATCTGTTCACAGCCTAGTGCGAGCAGTTCTAAATCTGAGACCATGGCCCTAAGCAGGACACAGAAGGATTGCCAAATCTGAGTCGAGAATGAGTCCTTACCGCAAGTGAGGGAGTTCCGGTATATTAGGGTCTTGTTCTCGAGTGGTGGAAAGATAGAGCATGAATTGGAACTGATAATAGGAGCTGCAGGAGCAGTATTGCGCTTGCTGTACCAAAATGTTGTTACCAAGAGAGATCTGAGCCAGAGGGCAAAGGTCTCGATCTACTGGTTTGTTCCTACTCTCACCTATGGACATGAAAGTGGGATTATGACTGAAAGAGAAAAAAAAGACTGGATACAAGTGGCTGAAATGGGTTTTCTCAGGAGGGTGGCTGGTGGCTCCATTCGAGATTGCTTGAGCAGTTCAGTCATCCATGATGGACTCTGAGTAGATCCACTACTCCTTCAAGTTGAAAGGAACTAGTTGAGGTGGTTTGGGCATCTAATAAGGATGGCACCTCGTTTCCCCCCAAATGAGGTGTTCGAGGCATGTCCAGCCCGGAGGAGGCCGTGGCTCAGACTGAGGACCAGATGGAGGGATTATTTCTTTATACTGGCCTGGTAATGCCTTGATATTGCCCAGTCAGAGCTAGTTAATAAAGCAAGGAAGAGGAAAGGTTGGAGTTCCCAGCTGGATAAGCAGTTGACAATGGATGGATGGATGGATTTTGATTTATCTGCCAATGTTATTTTTTTCTTATAAGCAGATATTGCTATGGTTTCTCTTTTTAGAACGGCCTCAAAGCATCTGACAGAATGCGGGTAGAAACATCCCCATTATCATAGTTCACCAAGTAAAGATCCAGTATCTCCCCTTTGATCTGTTCCTTGAAATAGGAGTCCTTAAGTAATCTTGAATTTTGTCTCCATACATTTTTCAATGAAGGCTCCTTGATTGTTTTTCTCATACTAAGAGAACAGTCACACACATGCGAAATTAACGTTGAATTTTCTCCTCGAATTCACTTACATTCGATGCCAGTGAAGTGGCGAACAAAACATTTGCTTTACAAAGCAAATTCATGAATTCACCAGTCAAAGACCACTGAAGTTGAACTCCATGCAAAATACATATGCACATTTCTGTCATCAATAGAGGTGATTTTTAAATTTATTTGCTCCTCCATTTGTTTAGAAAAGAAGTGAAGAGCAGGTGAATATTCACTAATATTATTTTAAGCATGTATGCAGTAGCTCAGTAGCAGCGGAAATGATGAGCTAGAGGTTGCAAGTTTAATCCCACTGTGTACTGCGGTGCATCAGGAAGGCCATCTGGCCTTAATCCCCCTCATTCCATCTAGATCTGTGTCCACCCCCACAACATGGGGGACTAATCATGGTACATAGAAATGTACTTCTAATTTAGTGCACGTGTGACCGTTCTCTAATGGTGGAACATGGTCATCTGATCACCATCAGATGTGCCACTAGGGTGTGGCCTACATAACATACCAGTGCCTGTGTCCCACTATTAGTGTTGATCTTAAAGAATTCCTGAGGCCCAAGATGTCATCTGTATAAAATAAAAAAATAAAAAGTAAAATACATATGGAGCCAGTGTGACACTTTTTCCTTCTTTTGAGATGACAATCACATAAGCATCTTGATATATGCAACTTTTTTATGATCTAACAAACTTGTATTCATAAACACATGTTACTTTCAACCCATTACCTTGGACTGAAGCGTAGAAAAAAATGGGGGAAAAGCAAGAAACCATAGAAAAAAATAGACTATTTTGTGCCAAAACTTCAATCATAAACATAGTCTGTCTCGGACAGGCAGCTAGTTTACTAACTTACTCCTAAACTCATGGCGCAAATGAACAGTGGACGAAGACATCCAGGCTGCAGCTAACAGAACACACCAATTAACTGTGCTCTGCAGGAAATAGCATCCTGCTGTCCAGTGATGATAGCAAGTACCATAAACCACAACCACAAGATTCTCTATTTTTACTCTCGTTTTTTCTTTTTCTTTCTATTCATGTGGCCTCAGTGCCACTGCCTCTCTCTCATTTAGCGTCGACCCCCCCCCCG